>CM068714.1:2565112-2760112 GCA_035079005.1 Fraxinus americana | reverse complement strand
TTTTCCCTTAATATAATTTACACAAACACTTAATTCTGAAAATTTCAAGGGAATCAAGAATTCTTTATGACATAAGTTTTCCCATTCTCTTTTGAGATATATGACCTAATCATTTGTGTCATAACAAAGCAGAATTCTCATGTCAAACCATCAAGAAAATGGATTAACGCGGAACATATCTTAATCCATTGATTTCTGACTTGAATAATGAATCTTGAATCTTGATATGTAAATCTTCAATTTGGTTGCTTCAAACCTCCTTCTTAATTCCTGATTGTGGGTTTATGGATCTTCCTCTTCATATGCTTTCTCTTGTATTCTTGTATTGATGGGATGACACAAAGAATGAGAAAATCACATATGAATTTGAGACCATAATCCTTTATATATTTTCATATGTATTCAGCCAATCATCAAATATAAATCCTAATGGATCCGGTCTCTACACATATAGTCTAGCCCCACACTTTATGCTCAAAATCCAATTACTTAATTTCTTATTAGATCACTTTAATTTTGAGCTTAACTTTAAGATAGCATTTATACACAATTAAGAGCTTGTTTGGTAGAGATTAAAATCGGATTAAAATTGAAAAAATAGTCGTTATTGTTGACTTTTATTAGACTAGTGAGACCCAATAACGGCTATATTTTCAATTTTAATTGGATTAAAATTCCTCCCAAACAAGCTATAATTACGTATGTCGGTCCATCATACAAATCAAATAATTTCCCAACATTCAAAAAGTGCTTTGACTATTAAATTGATTATTTGACAGCATAACTATAAAAATGCTTTTGTATAAAAAATATATTTATTTAGTTGAGTCAGGAATTCGATAGGATTTTTTAAATATATATAAATGTTTATTTGTTATTTTTAAAGTTTCATTAAAAGTTAATTACACATTCCCATAAAAAGCCCCGATGATCTTTTTCTATGAAAGTTCAAAATTCGGGCTCCTCTAGAGCTTGCTAAGGTGAATTTTGGTTAAAGAACTCGTAGATGCAAAGAATACGCTCTTTGATAGAATTTGTCGTGCTCTACGACTAGTTTGTTAGAAGATAACTAAGCTCAAAATCCCGTATGACCATAAAATGAGAGCTTTTTTTTATCCTCGTAGAAGGAAATTACATAATTTTTTATTAACTTTCAGTCCTTACTACGCCTTCAACAATGAGATTTCAAAAAACGATTCTTTCTCCACCATTTCCTATTTAGCGAAGAAACGTCAAATATTTTAAACAAAAGAACTTTGATCTCAAGAAATTACTTTTTCAATGTGGGAAAGCCCTTTCAAATATACTCTAATTGTTACCAGAGATCAAAATTATTTTAAAGTAATGTTATTTATCTTTGTTGGTGCTTAGCACCCGCTCAAGTGGCAATTGCATTAAATGATAGATTTATTTAAATATAAAGTCAAATGATCTATGTAATTGGACATATCAAGTATGGCAATCTAGATTGATGTTTTATGAGCACTGGTGCTAGACAGTATTATTCATTATTTTATGGACGATTTCATCCAAATTATAACCCCACATTCCAATAGTAACTATTTTTAAACTACTCTCACTCTACATAATTAAATCGTCGATCCATTGTATGCCATGAAATTATTAAATGCATTACATTTCATTTAATAGAGAGAGAGAGAGAGAGAGAGAGAGAGAGAGAGAGAGAGAGAGAGAGAGAGAGAGAGAGAGAGAGAGAGAGAGAGGACATAAGCACATGCAGAAGTTTAGAGCATTAATTAATTAATAAAAATTAACTAACCTTTACAACCTGTTATGAAGCATTAATTAACACTTGCAGAAGTTATGAAGATTAATTAGGGTGTAGTTGACCAAAAAAAAAAAAAAAAACAAATAATGTAAGGGCAAAATGGTCAATCAAATGTTTCCACCCATCCACACTTTTTCTCTATATGTTGTATTATTTCAAATCCAATAACAAAAATTAATATTACAAAAACTTCGTGCAAAACATGTATTCTTGTTAGGGAATTATTGAGAGCAATTACCCAAGGCCCAAACCTACTCCACCAGACCCAAGTGAGGTTCCATCCCAAAACCAATTGGTAATGGGTGGAGTAGCCCACTTGGGTTATATGATGGATTTATTTTCTTCCCACAACCGATGTGGGACTTGTTTGCCCTAACAATCCATCCCTCAAACAAGGCTCACGAGGTAAATCACAACTTATCGAGATAATCCATCGTAACTTGCACCCACTACGTTACCATGGATCTACCATCTCATGAGAATTTTCCACCACCTCGATTTATCTAGCCACACAACCTGGACTCTGATACCATTGTTAGGGAATTATTGAGAGCAATTACTCAAGGTCCAAGCCCACTCCACCAGGCCCAAGTGAGGTTCCATCCCAAAATCAATTGGTGATTGATTCATGTAATTGAATGTTGAGTTTCTTGGTGAATAAAGAAGCTTGAGGAAGAGGTTTTCTTCCTGGTTATAATCTGTAGTTTACTTCTTGCTGCTGGTTATTTTCTTGCTGGTTTATATATGTTTTCTTCTGCCTTTTCATCTTGCAATTGCTGGTGCTATTTTCCTTCTGTTATCTGCATTAATCCTGGGCTGTGGGGGAGGTAAATTCCCAACAATTCTTAACCAGTATAATTAAAATTATGGTGCAACAAACAAAATTCGATGCGGCAATATAATTACCGTGACCTAGGTGCTCACAGTACGAGATAATTAATTTACTTAAATTTTTTCTTCGATGCAAATTTCAAAAAAAAATTATTACATTTTTCGATTTTTCTTTGTTTGTGCAATTATTTTTTACAAATTAAAAAGGTCTCATTTACATGATGATGATAAACTTTTCCATAGAATAGCCTTTTTGTTTCTAGCAATTTGGAAGCCTGTCTTATTTGATTGTTAGGCCCCGTTTGACACCCATTATTTTGAAGAATGAGTTTTTGAATAGTGATTGATGTAAAGAATGTGTGGTTAAAAAGTAAGAAGAATTTTTGGGTTTATGTGTAATATTATTTTATTTGAAGAATGTGTGGTTAGAAATGAGTACTGTAGAAAAATGAGAATGAGAATGAGATATAAAATGGGTGTCAAACATGGGCTTAGTATTTGATAATCATTTCATTTCTGTTTACAAATATAAGGAAAAAAAAAAAGGATTAACAATGCACCAATCATCCAACGCCACATCATTAATTTGACTTGACTTGGTAAGATATAATTGGTGAATCATTCAAAATAAACCTGCACGCTTCCGCAGAGAATCCGGATTGCTCCCCATAACATTGTGCGCCCCACGAATCTCATCTGCCCTCTCTCCACTATATTATCTTTTTTCTTTTCAGAAAAAATAAATTTAAATAAATAAGTGGAGAAATTTCACTAATAGTCACTCAATTTACTTGCCTGTTTCATATATTGACATCAAGCTTTTATAATGTTTATTTTATCACCTAACAATTTAATTTAATTTAATTTATGTTTATTTTAATTTGATGAAATGGAATGCTATTTTCTAATTTATTAATAAATGTAATACTTAGCTAATGAAATATAAATTTTAAACTTAGAAATTTTAGTAGTATTAAATTTTGAAATATATTAATTGTTGAGAATGAAAAAAATTAAAGGAACTCTGCTAATCTGGTGTAACGAGTTAAATATAAACAAATAAAACGGATTAGAGTAAAATGGGTTGAAGATGGTCTTAGGTCACAAATTTCACTCTTTAGTAATGGTTATGGACTTTGGAAAGTGATTAAATTGAAATAAAAATACAAACTAAGTGATAAATTCTGAAATAAATTAAAGAGTAACTAACATGAAGAAATCCTGTAAGATGAGTGGTTTGTGAGAAATATTTTGAAAAAAAAGAAATAGAATTGTTGAAAAATCTATGACAAAAAAATATAAAACAGTGAAAAATCTACTTCTTCCGTTCAACTCACACAAATTTGTTATCTTCTGTACGTGCATTCACTCTAGAGAGAGAAACATTCAATAGAAATGTTTGCTGCCATCAGTTTCTAGAGAGAGAATATTCGGCGATGCGGCTGAAGATCGGAGACTCTGAAACCCTAACCCTAGCTCAAACATATGCCGTCTCCACCAGATAAAAACCCGGATTCAAACCTGGACCAGAAGAAAACGCCGGCTGTAAAAAAGAACCGGCGTTCGAGCTGGTCCGGCCCATGGTTGTCCTCAAATGAGGCCTTGAAGAATGTAGTCCTCAAAATGCGCCTCCAGTCTCTTTCCAACTCCTCCTCCACTACCCCTCCCTCCGAGTCTGAACCCGAGTCCGACCCGTTTAATTCTCGCCCGATTAGTCGTGGGAACGCCGCACCTGATTACGCATCTTTGCTTTCCGACCAGTTATTATTGAAAATCCTCTCGAAAATTTCTGACAAGAAACAGCATATTTCGAATTCATTGGTGTGCAAGAGGTGGTGTATGCTAAGTGGAAAATTGATTAATTCCATCAAGTTGTTGGACTGGGAGTTTTTGGAATCCGGAAGGCTTAGTTTTCGGTTTCCGAATTTAATTGATGTTAATATTGTCCCCTCTTGTATTAAATCAGAACGGAATTCTGGGATTTTGTTGAGTAACAAATCATGTTCCCTTTTTTTGGATTCGGGGGTTGGCGAAAATGAGGGGTTTCTGGTTAAGAAAGGGGACGTTTTGGGCTCAGATGTAGTTGATAGAGGGGTGAGGATATTGGCGGAGGGGTGTGGAAATTTGAGAAAGGTGGTTTTGATGAATGTGAGTGAGGAGGGGTTGAGTATTTTAGCTGATGAATGCGAGTTGTTGCAGGAAATGGAATTGCTCTGTTGTGGAGATTCATCTTTAAAGGGAATTTTCAAGTGCCAGAATTTACAGATGCTGAAATTGGTTGCACATCTTGATGGGATATATGATTCTGTGGTGTCAGATATAGGGATGACAATTTTGGCACAGGGGTGTAGGCGGTTATTGAGGCTCGAGCTAGTTGGATGCGAAGGGAGTTATGACGGGATTAAAGCAATAGGTCACTGTTGCCAGATGTTAGAGGAGTTAGTCCTTTCCGACCATAGGATGGATGGTGGATGGTTATCGGCTTTGTCATATTGCGGGAACCTGAAGACTTTGAGGATTCAGTCTTGCAAGAGTATTGATTCAAATCCGGGGCCAGATGAGCATTTGGGTTATTGTCCAACTCTGGAAGAGTTGCATGTGCAACAGTGTCAGATGCGTGAAAAACTGGGTGTAAGAGCGTTGTTTCTGGTGTGTCAGACTGTTAGGGAGATAGTTTTTGAGGATTGTTGGGGATTGGACAACAGTATATTTAATGCTGCGAGTATTTGCAGGTATGGTTCAACAGTAAATTCGGTAATACTGTTCTGTATGATCGCTTTTATAGAAATTGAGCTGCATTCAACTGCCTTCTGATGTACAGTTCTATGAATGCTTAATGATGTATAAACAGTTAAAGATATTCCTATGAAGCGTTGTTGCAGTCCAACAGGTGTTTGACCCCTTATATAAAAGTCTGCATATGAATCTCGTGTTATTTAACATTACAGGCTATTGTGATTTTTAATTGGACTGCCTAGCTAAAATTGCTCAGAAATAGATGTTATTTTTTAGAGCACGCGTGTTTAAGCACACCCAAGCATGCTCTTAGAATTATATGCCACTCCTCTATGGCTGAATGTTGCATCACGATTGTAATAACTTCTAAAATTTCAATGTAAACATAAATATATAAATGTAAAGCATTGTTGTTAACAGTGCTAGAATGTTTCTATGTGGAAAAGTGAGAAATTGAATTTTTTGTGTTAAAAAAATGAAAGAACAGAATATTACTGTGGTTTTTGTCTATTGTGCAGAGTAAATAGTTGCTAATTGAATTGTTCGTGCTACTGGAAATGAGCCTTCCAATTCTGGAACTGAAATTTTGATGGATGCTTATTTTACTTTGTAGGAGTGTAAGATATCTCTCGCTGGAAGGATGCTCATTACTGACGACGGAAGGATTAGAATCAGTAATTCTTTTTTGGAGAAAGCTTGATAGGCTTAGAGTAGTTGCATGTAACAATATAAAGGACGGTGAAATAACACCAGAATTAGCGACTTTATTCTCTGTTCTCAAAGAGTTGAAATGGCGGCCAGATTCCAGGTCTCTAGTGGAAGTAGGGCTTGCAGGGACAGGAGTGGGACAAAAAGGTGGTAGATCATTGTGGAAGTGACAGTTTTAGGCACTAATATATATGGAGAAACTGCAGGCTGAATAAGTGCCAAGCCATTTCAAATGTCAACTGTAAAGGGTGTCTGCATGATGAACTAACATCCTCAAGACTGTATCTTGGACCTCATGTTGATTAAGAGTGAGTGAATACCTTTTAATTTTGAGCTTCACAGGGGAGCTAATCATTCTAGGTTATCAGATTTTCTCTCAAAATGATTGTGATTAGCCTTTTTTTCCCAAATATAGAGTCCACTCATTCAATGTATTTCATTAAACTCAGCTGATTCTCCTGTTATCTATAAAGTTAAGGCACTATTCTTGTAGCAAAAGTTGTACATGTGTTGAGATTCTAGGAATAAAATTAAAAATCTACACCTCTTAATTTCTTTCCTTTTACATATAACGAACCTTAAATATCCGTGCCCCCACAGTACTCATTCTATTCGAGTACAAATTTTCTTACAGATATTTATGGTTGAGTTTGATTTGCATGTAGCATCTTCAGTACTTGCTTCTGCAGAAAGTTAATTGGTTTCCTGGATTGACAGTCCTTTTGGTGGTTGCCATCCCATTATGCCTCTTTTGTTCAGGCATGCATCTGTGGATCTCTATCCACATATTTCTGAAAACGATAAGAGGTCAATATGTAGTTACTGATTAAAGGATTAAGGTTATGTACGATTGAAATTCTCCCAGGTAAAACTAAAATCAGTTCAGCCAATGCTTTTACTTGTATGTATTCACGTCAAAATTGAAATTGTGCAACTGAAGTACAAATATAATTCTTTCAGTATTTTGAAGAAAATTAATGGATGCTTTTTTTTCCTGCTTATATTTCATTTTTGGCTAGAAATCTGGTCGTGATATTCCTCGTACTGAGTCACAAATTTGGGGCTACTTTACACTGAATATTCATTGAACTCGAAGATTTTGCTGTTCATGATTATCAACTGCTTATTCTATTCTCACAATTGTTAATAAGTTGCCATACTGTACAAGAAAAATGAAAGCGATCTTTTCTTACAATCGTAACAAGTGTTCTCCAAGGTAAACCTTGTAGATAATGCTATATGTTGGACGACAGATGAAGCCCGTTTGAAGACCTGTCCAGGTAAGTATTGGTACTTCATTTATACATTGCTCAAATGTTCATAGTAGCTTGATTTGGACGATTTTGACCCTGAACTCAAACTTGGTTATAATGTAAGCCGGTGTTCCTATTTCCATTCAAATTACTTGTGAACCTTAATGAGCAACTGCTACATATTAATGTTATTTTTCAATTGATGCACACATGCTCTTGAGTCTATATTTGGTTAAGTTAATGCAAGCCTGTCAGGTTGATATAATCTTCAAAGTTGTTGGCTGCATCAGTTGGGATTTGCAAGGTAACAAATTGATATCCAAAATTAAATTGACCCCCAAGATGTGTATGGTGAAACCATTTTGTGTTAGCGGCGGATAATCTTCGAAGAAAGGGCTATTATATAACGGAGTGGTGCTATTTGTGTATGAGGGATGGAGAAACGATCGATCATCTGTTCATTCATTGTGACAGTGTCGTTGGATGTGGAATGATATTCTGCCTTCGCAACAGATGAGTTGAGTGTTCCCCAGGCGTATCAAAGACATGGTGTGGGCATGGAAGAGAGAGTTTCGAGATAAGAATAGCAGGATTGTTTGGGATCTCATTCTAGGATGCATCGTTTGGTGTGCGTGGAGAGAAAGAAACGTCCGACGCTTTGAAGATCAAATACGGACGACAGAGCAATTTGGAGAATTGTTTTACTTGACTTTGTATAGTTGGTTTAAGGCTGCAACCGTTAGTCTGATAGAAGGGTTGTCGAATTTTTTATCGTTTTTATCTTGTTTAACATGATAATGTAATCCTTGTGTATTATCTTTTTTTTATTATTATTTATAAAATTTATGTGATTACCTATAAAAAAAAAATGTATATCTGCTACAAAGATGTGATGGTAATGTTCAAATGGAAATCATTGGCTGAACGAGTATTATGAAGACGAAGGCATATATTATTATTTCCTTTGAATGTTCTGATATTTGTATGTATGAGTTCTACGAGGGATTGCACCTCAATGTTACAGCTCTAGTTTTTGAGTAGTTGTAATGTTAGATTAAAAGATCATGTGAACTATTATTGTTGCTAGTGGATTTGAAAATTTTAACAATGGACTGCATGTAGGGAAGGGGGCATCAAGAATTTTGTTGCTTGAAGATTGTCTGCCTGGAACCTGGATTTCAAACAAGGGATGTCATCTCTTCTGGTGAAATCAAAATCCTTTCGACTTTTTTCACTTTCCACCATTGTAATAGCCCGTTATATGAGCCTCTCACCCTATGCCAGAACACGTCCAAGTTTAAGATTTCCTATCATAAAAACTTTTACACCATTTAGACAAGTAATTTTCTTTTTGTTTTTTGGTGACCTTTGGAACTAATTATGAAATGTTTTTTCTTTGCATTTCACCCGATTTTTAGCGTTTATCTGCTGTTCTATAACCATCAGGTAATAAATAAAATCGTCACTTAATTAGTTAATAGGAATTAAATAACCCAACTCGAAACCACCAAATCATATTTGTCTGGATCAGTGAATTGAACTTGAACCTCAAATAATGGTTTAAATAAACAGAATGGATTGATTGGTTTAAAATTTGTAAATGTCCATATCTTCAACTGTGGCAATTTTTTTTATTGTGTATATTTTTTATAAACAAAGAATGTATTAAAATATAAGAAAATAGAGTAATACTACGGAGTTGAGAAGACGTTAAAGTTCAAAAAGGAAAAGTATTAAGCATCTCCAAAATCATCAAAATGCAACGTTAAGAAATATACAAGGTCTAATTATTTACATTTAACATTGTTTTCACATTTAAGTATCCTATGATATCGAACAAGTAAGGCTCAGTGCATATTATCTGGTACTACCTCCGGATACCACATTCTCATTCACAGATTTTGGATCACCACACGACCTTGAGACCGATTTGAAGAGTTTCTCGATCTCCGGTGCACACCTTGTAAAAGATCGACTCCAGAAGTTGTACCGAGGATTCTGTTTTGAAGACGACAATAAAAATATAAAACTTGTCAAACAAAAGGAATATGTGCATTACAGGACTTTCTAATAATGATTAACTAATGAACACAAACTTACCTTGATGAGCTCAATAAAAGTAGTCAAAAGACCCCATGGATGAGGCTTATTGACTATAAGTCGTTCCAATAGGACTTTAGTGATTTGCTCTTGAACTATTTCCTGCTCAAATTAGATTAATCACATCAGATGGGAAGCATGCAAATTGGTAAGTATCAGAAATAATAACTAAATTTTAGGTTCAGTTGATTTTTCCGTTATAAGAACCGTACCAGAAAATATCTATATATCACACAGGGTATGCGACAAACGACTTCTGCGGCCATTATAGATAGAGGAATCGCAAGTTTGGTTGGTAAGTAGGCTTTTCATTGTAAATAGTGAAAAAATAAAAGCTACTCGCTCCCCAACCCACGCAAAATAATGCAGGGAAAACAGGAGGAGAATAAAAGAAGCAAATATTAATTAACATTGAATTAACTGAAAGACAGAGATGTCATACACACCTGGTTAGTTTCAGCAAACAGAGAGAGGAGAAGGAAAGAGAAGTAATGTGTGTGGTTGTTCGGATAACGTAATTGGTTAGCAACCGCATTCAAAAAGAGGTAACGGCCCTCGGTGTCCAGTTCCATTATCATAGTCTGGAAAATGTCCAGAGCAGCACTCACCGAGAACATGGTCATACTGGCAATAGATTGTGAATGTTGCGGTGGTCTTGCCTGCAGCTGTTGAATAGCCTACAGAAAATTTCCCCAAGGATTGATTCAGAAAAAAGCATATTGCAAATAATAAACATCATGCAGGTTAAATAGAAGACGAAGACAGTACCCAAGCAAAAAAAAAAAACATTTTCCTGCATTTTACATATTTTCTAATCTATGAGGACCGGTGGAAAGAAATTTGGAAATACCTGCATCCCAACATAAAGGACAAGGGAGTTGATGAGAGGAACATTGTAACGAGTCCCAGTACAAGCTGCAATGCTTGGAGAAAGCAGAAGCTTCTGCTTCAACTCAGACAGAAATAAGGAGCCTCGTTGCCTTGTCTATGGGATAAATTGACAGAAGACTTTTGAGAACAGAATAAAACTAAAATTATATCGCATGTAAAACTAGAACAAAATCTGCTTTGCGACCAACTACATTTTCTCTCCGATAATTCAAATTTGTGTTTTTATTCAAATTTACCTTCAGGTACTCATCTACATCACCCTTTATCTGCTTCGCTTTTAGAGCTGCATCAACCTCGGAAAGAATGTGCGGTGCTTGCCTTATCTCAGCCAGCAGATCAATCTAAATATAATGTGTCAGAATTGATGGCTAAGCAGATTATGATCGAGTATAAGAGTGCGAAGACACCTTTAAGTTGGGAGTAGTAGGATCTGGTAGCCTCATAGTGCGAGGAAATGCACTAAGGATTATACTTCGCATCTGTATACAACTTGGAGGAATAACATCGCAGAAACTGAAATGATAGTCACAAAGAAATTCTGGAAAATCGTGGAGTAGCACCAACAACACCCGGACCGTTCCTCTGTAGAGAAACTGGACCTAAGTGCAGACACATAATTAAAAAAGAAAAATCAAACATGTAGTAATTTTCCCGTAAAAATTAAGAAAACAAAGGTATTATTTGTAATAGAGGCATACCGGTTCTGCAAGTTCTGCATTCCTCAAAAATGGGTCCATGAACTGAAACAAGTCAATCAACAATCGTTGAAAATAGGGCCACCCCTTCTGTGCATTTGCTGCGAGTAATTTTGGCATGAAACTTCTATGACTTATCAACTCAAGCCACGCAAAACTGAAAGCAACTTGCCAAGTCAGTACAACCTACCAAAACATATCACCACCAAGCATAGGTTGCTGAAGATCAAAAATATAAATGAATGTCACCAATGTTTTTTTAATAATTTGTACATAACTTGCAAAACAACTTAGAACTTTACAGATAGCTCTTGATATTAACAACCCAGTTTCAATCAATGTTCCATAGAAAACAAGTTCTTGCCATGTACAAACATGTACAAGTTGGTGCCATGACACCATTGCATACGTTGACGAAGATCACATTTTTACACTCTTGAAAATACACTAAACTTTAAATTAAAGAAGCACCCATCAAAAAAAAAAAACATCAGCTTTTTACCTAACCACTTTAAGAGCCTACTCAGTGAAAAAATATAACAGTTTAACTTGACATACTGGCGATGAACCGTATGCTCACCCGAATCCTGGAAATTTGAGAGGCTGAAGAGCATGAAAGACATTTGCTAGAGCAGTCAAAACCTAGAAGATAACAATTTAAAGCTGGAGTTAATTCAAAATTGTCAGAAGCTTTGAAATGAATGCAGCACAGAAAACCTGAAAATTAGCGCCATCAGAAATGGGGTCCAAGGAACACAAATCCAGTATCCAGTTAATGAATATCCTAAAATACGGCCTGGGATTGAAGGATGTCCTCATCTCGTCAGAATCTTTCTGAATGAGCTTCACAATCATGGCAAGAACCTGTAGAATCCAATTATGAAGTATATTAAAATCCCCAGACAAGCCACAGTAACTTTGAAACTTTCAGGTGGGATTCACACCTTAGGCAGAAGAGAGAGTTTGCCAGACCTCTCGTCTTTGGAGGAAAACTGGAAAATTAGCATGAAGAGAAGTTAAGACAATGAGAATAGTACATGAAGCCAAGCTAATGGGAACAGAAGGAAAAGCCAATAGAACGAGAACTGAGTGGGAGGAAAATTACCAGCATTAATTTTGAAAAATAACAAGAAAAGGAAGAAACCCAAAACCAAATAGGCCAAGGATGTGATGCCTACCTTTAGAATTGAGAATACTAATTTGGCATACATATCAATGGCAAAGAATGACAGAGGTTGTCCTTGATGAGACTGAGAAGGGCCAGAATTAAGCACCTCGGAAGATAAGCAATGCGACACTGAAATTTCCTGAAAAGAAGCACATTGAATATGAAACTCTAGACATCCTACCATACATGTTATAATGATAAGAATAGGAAATTGACCATGAGCTGGAGAAAAAAGCGATCTGATGCATCATCTCCTTTGAGAAGGCCTCTCTGCCGTAAGTGTAGGACATAACCAGCGCAGGCTGAATCATTTGCTCCAGGCAGTTCACATATTTGGTACCATTCAACAAAGAGCGCATAAACCTATGTGAATAGAAAATTACCAAAGGAACAATTTATGAAGTCCTCTCCAAGGAATAGCAAGCCTAAGATTTCCCCACCCAATACAAGATAAACAAATATGAAGGAAATGAAGTAACGGGCAGTAACAAAGGGAAGATACGTGCATTAGATATAAAATGACAGGAATTGTGAATACATTTGCATATGCAACTATTACATGTTACTTGAAAGAAATCGCTTCAAATATTTTTAAGTTCCTATTTCTAAGTCAACTTTCAACTTTTTGTAGTAAAAAAAAAAAAAAGACCTGTTAATACCTGGAAATTTCTTGTCCAATAAATGAATTATGAGAGCTACAAAGCAGCTATTTGAACAGTTATAATTAGTTTGGTATAGTTCTTAGCTTGATACTGGACAAAGTCAATGTAGTAGAATTCAGCAGTTGGTGATGTGCATAGTGTACCACTATTTTTGCCCTCTAGTCATACTTAGTGAAGATTTCTGAGGAAGAATAATCTTATTTTCTCATATCATTAGTTGAGGAATATTACATCTTAATATACACAGTTTCCATAACTAAAAATAGTAACAAACTCCTAAAAATAAGAAAGGGAAATTACTACCCTAAACTTAAGGAATCCGAATAGGAAAATCTGGATCCCTAATCCCCTAATTACCTCACATACATAATTATAAAATAAAACTAAATATGGTAACTTTGAAGGAATTTCAACACTCCCCCTCAAGTTGGGTTGTACATATTGTACATGCCCAACTTGTTACATAATTCCTCAAAGTTAGGTCCTAGCAAAGCCTTTGTCAAGATATCTGCAAGTTGCTCTCGAGATGGAGTGTAGACCAAGTGCACCTCTGAGTTCTCAATCTTTTCAGCGATGAAATGTCGATCGATCTCCACGTGTTTAGTTCTATCGTGGTGAACTGGATCCTTTGCCATGCTAATAGTAGCCTGATTATCACACTTAAGCTTTACTGACTTCTCAAACTCCATTCCCAACTCGGTCATAACTCGCCTGATCCATATTCCTTCACAAATTGCTACTGCTAAAGCTCTTAGTTCAGCCTCGGCACTACTTCTAGAAACTACAGACTGTTTCTTACTCCTCCAAGTTACAAGGTTTCCCCAGACTAATGAGCAATACCCTGTGGTTGATCTCCTATCTGTCTGACTTCCTGCCCAGTCTGCATCTGAGTATAGAACTAAATTCCTACACCCATTCTTCCTGAACAATAACCCTTTTCCAGGAGTCATCTTTAGATACCTGAGAATTCGGTACACAGCCTCCATGTGTTCCTCCGTAGGATGGTTCATAAATTGACTTACAACACTCACTGCAAAACCGATGTCAGGCCGAGTATGGGAGAGATAAATGAGTCTCCCTACTAAACGTTGATATCTCCCTTTGTCTACCGGAATTCCTTCCTCTTCACTTCCTAATTTCCTTTTAGGGTCCATAGGAGTGCTTGCAGGTTTACATCCTAGCATGCCGGTCTCTTTGAGTAAGTCCAGGGTATATTTGCGTTGGGAAACAAATATCCCCTTTCTTGATCGAGCTACTTCCATCCCCAAAAAATAGCGTAGAGGACCGAGATCTTTTACTTCAAATTCTTCTGCCAAGGACTGTTTAATCTTCAATAAACCTTCCTCATAATCTCCGGTTAAAATGATGTCATCAACGTACACAATAAGGATAGCTAATTTATTCCCAGGAGAACGTTTCATAAAGAGTGTATGATCAGCTCGACATTGAGTAAAACCATATTCTTTTACTGACCGTGAGAACCTGCCAAACCACGCACGTGGAGATTGTTTGAGTCCATACAGAGACTTCAATAACTTGCACACCTTATTGTTGCCGTTACTTATTTGTAGACCCGAAGGAATTTCCATGTAGACTTCCTCTTCAAGATCTCCATTAAGAAAGGCATTCTTTATATCAAGTTGATGAAGAGGCCAATCTAAATTTGCTGCTAGTGAGAGGAGTATTCGAATGGTATTCAGCTTAGCAACTGGAGCAAAGGTCTCCTGGTAATCAACACCATAGGATTGAGTAAAGCCCCTCGCTACTAACCGAGCCTTAAGTCTTTCTATGCTTCCATCAGCCTTGTGTTTCACAGTAAAGACCCATTTACAACTCACTGTTTTCTTTCCTGGTGGAAGTTCAGTAATAATCCATGTACCATTCTTTTCCAAGGCCATAATCTCCTCTTGAACAGCCTGTTTCCAGCCTGGGTGACTCAGAGCTTCTTGAATGTTTGCTGGAATTTGAACATTATCCAACCTTGAGGTAAAAGCTCGGTAGGACTGAGAGAGACCTGCATATGAAATAAAATTCTTGATCGGATGTTGAGTACATGTTCGAGTACCTTTCCTCAAGGCGATAGGTAGTTCCAAATCATCTACCGTTTGAATCTCCTCTGAGCCTTTCTGTTCCAGCTCATTTTCACCTCCTGTGCTAGTTTTTGCAGTCATTAGGTCCGGTTCAGATTCTTGGACAGGAGTGAGATGTGCCATCGTCTCAATCTCCCTCTGAGGTTGCCTCTTCTTCCTGGAATATACCTGAAGCTCTTTAGTTGCTGACTGAGGATTGGACAGACTCCAAGAAGAAAGAGGTGGCTGATGAGAATTATTAGAATCAAGTTCATGACTTAGTGGCTGATTTGTGGGTAACAAACTCGTACTAGACACAGGATTAGACTCAGGAACTTGTGGCTGTCCATTTTGGTTGATTTCAGGCTGTTCTAGCAAGGAATCCCAACTCCAAAGCTGAAGTTCTTTTTGACTCTCCCCCTGAAATTCAGATTTGGAAAAATAAGGATTTTGTTCAAAGAATGTCACATCCATTGTTTCAAATACCCTTCGTGTGTTAGGACAAAAACACTTGTAACCTTTCTTGTTTGTGGAATAACCGATAAAGACGCATTTTATGGATCTTGGATCAAGTTTACTCCTGTTTTGAGGGTACACATGAACAAAAGCAGAACACCCAAAAATTTTGAAAGGAAGATCAGAGGAAAGAACACGAGCATGAGGAAATATTTTAATGAGGGCTTGACGTGGTGTTTCAAACTTTAGAACACGAGATGGTAACCGATTGATGAGATATGCAGAAGTAAGAATGGCTTCCCCCCACAGATATTTTGGAACGCCAGTAGAAAACATAAGAGATCGGGCTACTTCCAACAGATGACGGTTTTTCCTCTCTGCCACTCCATTTTGTTGAGGTGTGTTGACACATGAGCTTACTTGGACAATTCCCTGTCTAGACAAGTATTCACCTAGAACTGAATAGAAATATTCCCTAGCATTGTCAGATTTCAGGATTTGGATTTTAGTATTAAATTGTGTTTGAACCATGGAATTGAATGCCTGGAATATTCTATCAACTTCTGACTTTTCTTTCATAAGAAAAACCCAAGTAAGTCGTGTATGATCATCTACGAATGTTACAAACCACCGTGCTCCATTGATATTTTTAATTTTAGAGGGTCCCCAAATGTCACTGTGAATTAATGCAAAGGGTTTTGATGGATAGTAAGGCACACTTGGATAGGCAGAACGAGTGTGTTTTGCAAGCTGACATATCTCACAGTTAAAAAATTTTGAATTTTTATTGATGAATAGATGAGGGAATAACCTTTCGACGTACATAAAGTTTGGATGACCCAACCGATAGTGCCATAACATGACTTCACTATCTTTATTGACACTTGAATTGAAAACAGACTTAGGACTGAAATTATGAAATGACTGACTCTTAGATGAACCACTATTCATAACTAGAGCTTTTCCAGGTTGAGTTGTCTTGAAAAGATAAAGTCCAGAGCACATCTCAGCACTGCCAATCCTCTTCCTCGAACCCAATTCCTGAAAAACACACACATTCGGGAAAAATTTAGTTAAGCAGTGATTGTCGCGAGTAAACTTACTGATGGATATTAAATTGCAATCAAGTTTAGGGACATGAAGCACAGATTTTAGAGTAATTCCGGATGAGAGTTGAACTAATCCAGTCCCGGCCACCTTAGACAGAGAACCATCAGCAATTCGTACTGTAAGATTTGTGTGACACGGTTGATAGTCATGGAAGAGAAACTCATCTCCCGTCATATGGTCTGACGCCCCTGAATCAATAATCCAATGTTTTGAGCGTTTAGCCCACACTGAAAATGCCGAATATGAATTACCTGCTTGTGCATGCATGCTAGTGGACGGAGCAAGGGCAGTGTGCTGAGAAAGTGTACTGCTTAGAAGCTTTTGGAGCACCTCAAGTTGTTCCCTGGTGAAAGGACTTAACTCAACAATGGCTGGCAGTTCCTCGACTGCATTTGCTGAGTTTGCCCGGCTGTCTTTTTCAGAACCTGACTTTGATGATCTCCAATCAGCCGGTTTGCCGTGTATCTTCCAACATTTATCCTTGGTGTGACCAGGTGTAGCACAATGATCGCACCAAGGTCTTCCCTTCCTCTGTTGGCGGGTATCTTGCTGATTTGGAAGACGTGAGCCACGGGCAGCAAGCGCGGATCCTTCCAAGGTTGAAGACGAATGTTGGCCACCCATCATGACCCTTTTTCTACTTTCCTCACGACGAACTTCAGAAAAAGCTTCTCTAAGGCTCGGAAGAGGTTTAGTTCCCATCACTCTACCTCTAACATCATCTAGATTCTTGTTTAACCCCAATAGGAACTTAAACGTCCTCTTCTGCTCCACTATTTTGCGATACAGAGCATTGTCTTCGGGGCACTTCCATTCATGATTTTCAAACATGTCCAGTTGCTGCCAGTGACGGGTAAGAGTATTGAAGTATTGCGTCACTGTGAGGTCTCCTTGCCGTAGATCATGAAGGATCGATTCAATCGCGAAGAGCTCCGATGTATTCTCAGAACTAGAATATGTTTCTCTCACAGCTTCCCAAATTTCTTGAGCAGTCTCATACAAGAGAAAATTCTCACCAATATCAACGTTCATCGAATTGATTAGCCATGACATGATTTGATGATTTTCGGCCTTCCACTTCTTGTAACCTGGATCATCCTTCTTCGGAATTGGAATCTCCCCTGTTAGATAATCTTCCTTACCTCTGCCACAAATGAACATTCTGACGGATTGAGACCACTGGAGAAAATTCTGCCCATTAAGTTTGTGGCTGGTGATGAGAAGAGACATATTTTCAGAGGTTCCAGAATTTCCAGAATTTGGAAGAGCAGATGTTTGATCTGAATGAGAAGAGACTTCTGAGGTGGACCTGGCTGTTCCGGTTGCCATGCCGTACTTGACCTTGGAGGACGGCTAGAACAGGAGGCTAGGGTTTTCCAGAGAAGCCTGGCTCTGATACCATGAAGATTTCTGAGGAAGAATAATCTTATTTTCTCATATCATTAGTTGAGGAATATTACATCTTAATATACACAGTTTCCATAACTAAAAATAGTAACAAACTCCTAAAAATAAGAAAGGGAAATTACTACCCTAAACTTAAGGAATCCGAATAGGAAAATCTGGATCCCTAATCCCCTAATTACCTCACATACATAATTATAAAATAAAACTAAATATGGTAACTTTGAAGGAATTTCAACACTTAGCATAAAAACAAATACATTACACTTGTAAATATGCATATATAGAGTGCAGCAACTGAAGCACAGATAAGGAAATTAGTGACTGCAAAAAAAGAACAACTAAGAAAGTGATAATAAAGAGAAGAAAGAACAATAATAAGGAACATAAAAAATTCATGTATAGCTGAATTTCCAGAATTCTTTTAATATTTTCCAGTCCTTTCTAGTAAAATCTATACAGAAGAAACTTGGTTGTAAGATGATTATTGTGTATGCTCATTGGACAGGGGTTGTATTATAATGCAAGAACTATCTGTTTTTGGAGTGAGGTTAAGCGAATTGAGAATGACAGTCCAGTAAATGAGTAAATGGCCATAGTGGAGTGATGTCGTACTGATGGCTGATACGTGTTTAGTGGCAAAGGAGACGGAAGACGTTGGCTTGCTGCAAAAGATGAACAGAAGTGTATGATTATTCTTCTCTACTTCTCAATGGAAGAGGGTACAGTGACTTCCAATATGACCATATCGCTGTAGTAGAAAGACAAACTGGAAAATGTAGATTTAATCATTAAGAGCTTGGTGAAGGCGCAAACTGAATTAAGTTAATTAGGGTTAATTTAGTTCCATGTATTGTAATTTTCAGTATATTACCTTATTTTGTTTCCTTCCTTAACTAAGATATGTTGAACCTTATATAAAGAGGATTGGTGCTTATTTTATTCTTACAACATCAGTATTCATTACAATTCTCTCAATCCTATCTCCTCTTCTTAAATCTTCTCAATTCTCATACAAGCATACAGATAGTGATTGATTGTTTAGCGTATACTGTGTCAAGGTCAGACATTATGTAGAAGTAACTACCGTAGCCTTAGGTGGATAATAATCAACAACCTGATAATACTATACACAAAGATGCAAATGTGGGGTATGTAGGGAGGGTGCATTGACATCATGTAAATTACAGTCTATTTAAGCATGTAACATTTAAGTAAAAACTGCACTAGTACCTGCTCTTTAAAAGCAGCAGGGTCGGGTTCCACCAATTCTGCTGAAATGAAATCTTCCCTGATCACTCCAGAAACCCCAGTGCCCTGTTCCAGCAAATTGAAAAATATAAAGTCCTACTTGATGTCAGACCTAACAGAGCCAAAAAAGGGGAAAAAAAAAAAAAAACAGCCACACCTCCTTGTCCCTAGATGATATGGTGTTGTCATCCTTCCCAACAGAATGGTCAGACAGAGCAGTAGCATTAGTAGCAGGATTCTTAGCAATCTCAACCAGCCGTTGCAATGACTCAGGAGATCCAGGTCTTGCTGCAAGCTGAAAATATGAAAATAATCAAAGCCTTATAGAATGTGTGAATATGCTGTATGGGAGACAAAATTGAGGAAGATAGTGCCTTTGCCAGAGCATCAACAAGGTTGGGTAGTTCCGATATGACTTTTGTATCATCAATAACCAAGGTTTTGATCAGAGAAATGGCAAATTCTGTAGCAGCCTCTGTACATTATACATGGAATGAGATTTAATAATTTCTCTATATGCTAACAGAAAATTAAGCATCTGTGATACATACTGTTCCTTCCCGCATCAAGGAGCTTTGCCATATGGACATTATACTCTGCAAGGTTTAACAATTCACTACAAATAAGACCAACAGCAATATCTTTGTTGAATTTCCAGTCCTCATCAGCATAGATAACCTGTCAACAAAAAGTCATCAGAAAATTTCTTCTTTTGATGTCCCAAGACAACATGATCCTCCAACATGCTATAAATTGCAGCATTTGGGGTATTGTTGGTAGAGATTCAGGACAAAAAAGAATTTATTTTTTATTTTTTAAATCAAGACTAGCTCTGAATTCGATTGCAAGGGTATAGTAGCAACGGATACACACACTATTACAAATTGAATGTCTTCATTTCCTTTCCATGTTTCTCACAATAATGTATTAATTTTAAATTAGTTTATCAAAAGTCACCCTTAATAGATTAATTCTACAATGGGGCATTTTAGCATTTCTTGACGGAAACATAAGGCCCACATATCACTATATGTTTGAGCTAAAAATGCTGGATGAGTACAAATTATGTCTGTCAGATGTCTTAGATTCCTATCTAGATAACCTTACCCCAATCGAAGGATGAAAACTTTGGACAGAGTAATTACTAATTATTAAGTAGGTTTCATTGAAAAGAGCCAACAGCATCACTGAAATTGAATTTATTTTTCAAGTTTTTCTTGTCTTAAAAAATTATTATACGGTAAAAAGATTATCAGAAAGCCAGAAAACAACAGTACAGAATAAAAACGTAACCAAATAGACCAATCTCAAGTAAAATGACAAGAAATGCTTAAAACTATCACACCTAAAGATAGTGCTGAATAAGTTTAACCAATGAGTTATTGCAAGAGCTGTACTACTGAAATTTCGAAGCAATCTGCCACCAATTTGACTTAATGCAAACAATGACTTCAGCTTGTCTCTAAGTTACCGTATTTTGCGGAAATATTAGAATCTGTCGAACAAAAGCAAGTTACTTGGTCATACCATATTAGTCAGCTCCTTAACAACAAGTTTGCAAACATCACGGATGGCTGCCAGGATGGCAAGATGTGCGTCAACATGCGTATTGTTCGAACTATTTTCATACAAGCCTTTGAAAGCCTATAGCAGAATAGGAATCCAAATTAAGGAGGTGATTCTAGAATATCAAACCAATAATTCCTACAATGTCATCATACCTTCTGAGCCACAGCCAAGGCAGCCTCATCTCGGCTTATGCATCTGAGTATGACTGCTGGAACTTCAGCTACAACTTCCTGCAGGATTAAATGTTTGGTGTATGTTTCTCTATAAGATCTTTAGGGTACATCCAAAGGAAATCTCAACTGTCTACTACGCAATAGATTTGTCAGGCAAAAGAACACGCACGGAAGTACTGAAAGAAACACTTACCTTGATTTTTGCTTCCTTAGCATCACAAGTCAATAGATTTTCAAGCTGAAATAAGTTTACAACAGAACCTTGTCACACAAACAAAGAAAAACTGGAAAATGTGGTGTTTCTACATGAGCATTCGGACAGTTCCTATTCAACATGAGGAAACTATTGGTGTGGCTCTGTACATAATTCCAATGATATATGAAGAGGAGAATAAAGTATAATTTAAACCTTCTCTGAAATAGTCTGGTACTTATCCAGTGCATCGCCTGTGGTCAATAATGGCTCTGAAATGTTAGTGACAAGGTGCTCAGAAGCCAAAATTGGATTTGGAGGCTGTGCAGAAGTTCCCGATTCCTGTAACAAATGAATTCCTTATTATTAACTATATGTGAACCTCCATCACATTTATACGAGCTTTTGCAAACAAAATTTCACTAACCTTTACAGAATCAGAAGTTTCCCCAGCATGCAGTTGAGTAGTTACAACGGGATAATAGGAAGTGACAGTATCGTGATCAAGATTTTGATGACTAAGGACATTACCGATTGTGATATGTGTTAAAGAAACACCGAAATATGACAAAAAAAAGTGAGGAAACAAGAAAACTCAGTTATTTTCTGGAAGATGAAATATCAAGGACAAAAAAAAAAAAAAAAAACAGAAATCCACTGCACCTGGTAAGCTGGGCAGCACCAGTATCTATCTCCTCAGAGCCAATATCCAAAGTCTGAGGAACAACACTAATTCCAAGGTTTAAGGGGCCAGATGAATACTCGTCAGAGTTTATTTCTCCATATACTAATGCAAATTGCCGATACAGACCACCACTGCTAGATGAAGTGGAGGGACTGGCAGGCAGAGCAATTGAACTCTGGCTTGACTGATTCTGCCAAGGCAACCGGACAAAATCCTAAAAATGAAAATGCAGTAAGATATAATGAAGCAATATTTATCAAATTTTTATCATGTCTTCAGAGGGCACACTTCAAAGAGATCTACCTCATAAACTCGCTGCTGCGTATGTGAGAGGCAGCCAGGTAAAGGACGAAGAGCTTCTGATAGAGCACCGATTTGACCTTGTGCATACAGGCTAGCATCAGAAAGTGTCGGACCAACACCATCTCTATGCTTTCTCCTAATAGAAAGATGTTGGGCTATTTCGCCATCTATTGTTTGAATTGCCTGTAAATGGGATCGCCACATAACAGGGAAGCAAAAAGCAAGTCAGTTCCAACTCCATCTGAACTTTTTTTCATCCCATTCTTCCTAAATTTATTTCTTAAGGGAAAATTACAGAGACCTCTATGAGGTTTTAATAAAAACCCCCTCTACTTTCAAAAGTTATAGACACCCCATGAAGTCTCTTTTGAATAACATAGTTTCTTTCACCGTTTTAAAGGCCTTTTCTTTAGGGTAAAAAAATTGCGAAGGACCTAAAATACCCCGTATCCACTTAGTTCTGTTTCGAAGTTTCTTTTTCCCCCTTTCTTGTTTAAATCTTTTTGGATTCTAAGACTAAAGTGACATATCTGATATCTTGTATTAACAATCTCACAGTATTAAATGTCAGTTACATTCATAAATATTAAATAACAAATATTATTTTTTGATTAACAATACATTTTGAATCATTGTGAACTAATCGATTTCATTATAGGATTTAGTGACATAGGTTTATCAAATATAGGAAAGTTACATAAATGAAGATATTAATTAATAAACAAATGCGAATTTATTTATCAATTAAAAATTATACATATCGTTTGGTTTCAAAATGTGGATAAATCCTAAATTATTGTTATCAAGAAAATTCTATCAAATTTGAAAGGCTTTTAAATAGTCCAATTCTTAACGAAATTAATTTTTAAAATTTAGCTAAAATTATTTATCAAGTTTAAAAGTTTTATAGTTTAATCTTACATAAATTCAAATTTTCAATTACATGTAAGAAAAAGCTTGGAATTATTAATCATTCCTAAAAAGTGGAGAGAGGGGTAAAAGGCATTAAAACAGAATAAGTTCATTAGGGTTATATAGGCACAGCAAAAAAAAATTCCAGAAAAAAGGTCTTAAAAAGGGTAAAAGGGGTTACACTCGATCTATGCTCAATCAATCTCTTCCATAATTTCATAGCATCTCATGAGCTAAACTCCGTAATTTTTACAATCTTGAATATCTTGATTATATGAATCCAGCCATTTTGTTAGAAAAAGAGAATTCAAAATGTAACAATTTAATGACCTCAACCTTAAATATATGAAGTATATGTTTCAATGGGATTCTAAAAACAAAGCATTGAGAAGATCGAGACGCTGTAAAACTAGTTATGATAGGCCAACCAATGAACATGATTACAACTTGTTTAGTAACATTACTTATTGCTTCTCTGATTCTGTTTGCAACTTTATTCAATATCACTTTTTCTACGGTGCAGCTTATCATTAAGTTCAATGCAAATGAAGCATAGTAAGTATAGCAATGATAAACACATTAAAACCGAGTCTGACCTTCTCCGTAGCAGCTTGTTCAATTAGCGCACAGCCAAGATCAAGATTGTCATTTGTCACAAGTTGAATGGCTTGTTCAAGTTCATTTGATGTACTCATGCACTGAATTGTAGTCCTAAGCTGACTCATTATTGAACCACGCAAAGGTTCCTAGAAAAAAAAGTAAAAAAAAATCACTAAGAACCATGTAATGAAGAGCAATGAATAATTGGATTATGTCAGCATATCATGAGCAAAGTTTGACATCAGAGGCAATCCAAAGAATAACTCTAGATATATTTCTACCTTGCAAGTTGCATGTGCTAAACTTCCTGCCAACCTTGTGACCATCAAGTGCGCTGCACTACGTATGAGACTCTCATCTGGGTCCATGGCATAGTCCTGCCAATGCAAGTGATGTAGGACAATTCTACCATGAATATGATAAAGAGTTATTTATAGTTGCAGTATGATCTTATTTCTTGTTTAGATTAGGACCTTATATTCTTTACGTTTTTTATTACTCATTCTCTAAGGTTTTAATTACTTATCTCCTTAAGCAATTAGGATAAACAAAGGTTTTGTAATTATTTCAATGACCAATTCATTATAGTAAAAGAATTCTCTACAAATTTTCGAGTTAGTGGTAGTGGTATGTATCCTCGTGATGACGATCAAATGATTGTAAAATTACCAATCTCAATCTAGAATCTGGAACAAAGAATGGATAGGTTTGAAGATGTTCCCGACAAAAATTTACAGATTTTCACTGATATGAATGTTGGCTGCTCCAAGGAGTCCTGAACATTGCAACAGGTGACTAAAATTTTCCTTCAGTTCAAGAAGCTAGGTTCCAGACCTCACAATGTGATGCAGATATTTGGAGATTTTCCCTCCCGATTAATTAATTCTCTTCTTCAACCAATCTCGAGGACGAGTTTTTTCCAAAGTGGAGGAGATTGATGTAGTACAATTCTACTACATATAGGATAGGAGTTATCAATAGTTGTGGTATGATTTTATTTATTGTTTAGATTAAGACTTTTTATTGTTTTAGGTTTTTGATTACTTATTCTTTCAGATTTTAAGATTTTAATTATTTATCTTCCTTGAGCTATTAGGATTAGGAAATTATTTTGCCTACATAAAAGAAGGCTTTGTAATGTTTTCAATGACCAATTCATTATAACAAAATTATTCTCTACAAATTTTCGAGTTGGTTCAACTTTATTCTTGTTTCAAAAACTTCAATTCCGCTTCCACACCAGCAAGTTTCATGAAAGAAATTTTTTTGCTGACAATTCTTAAAAGAGTATAATTTGCTGGCAATTACGTTCACAACATAAAAAAAAAGTAAGAAAACTAGCTAAAAAGTAAGTCCTGAAAAGAAACCTTCAAAACAAGCTCTTTTGTTGTCTGAGCTGCTATTAAAACGCTGCGCTGTACAATACTAGACACTACATTTTTGATAGCTCTATCCATGGTCATTGGAAGTACACTGCAGCAAACAAACGAATCAAACAAATAGCACAAGGCAAAATCTGAATGGTTCATTTAGTATAAAAGACAGTTCAAATAATAGACTCAGACCTCTGAAAATGCAAGTGTAGGCCTTGATTATGAAGCTTTGGATTGACGATAACTTGCTTCTCTATATTAGTTGTAGGTATGGAAAGCTGCAAATGTCGAAAAACTCGTAATAGCTGGTCAATATTTGATCAAAACAACTCAGATGCAAAAGTAAATTCACCTGATTAACTGAAAACTTTGATTGCCCTTGTAAAACACCTTGAGCAGAAGGAAGCTTCTCATCGGCTGTCAATGTGCCAGATGCAAGATAGAGAGGAGAGGCATACTGAAATCACCAAATAATCAAGTTCCAATGCCTAAAAAGCATGATAGATAGTGAAAAATAAAAAAGGACCTATTGAAGAACTACTAACCTGAGATAAATGTGAATGGCCAGTAGGATGAGGACTGGCAACATCAAGGGGTATATCAACTTGATTTGGTGTTGCTGTTATTCCAGATTTGGCCTCATTAACCATCTGAGGCTGGGAAGATCCAACATTGTTGGAAAAATCAGGATTACCTTCAACTTCTCGGATTCTATCCTTGAGAAGAGAAGTTGGTCTTACATCCTTTAGATCAACTCTAAGTTTCTTGAACAAGACCTGAAAAGCAAAGAAAATCAAAAGATTAATGAGAGATCTTACAGTTTGACATCTCCTCCCCACAAGAATAATACCTCTATCTCAAACTTGAGATTCATTTTCAAATTTGGCATCGCATAAATCTCTGTGAGCAATCCAAGAATACCCATGGTCCAAGGATTAGGAGGTTGATATGCAAGACTAGTTGAACATGAACCTAGAACCTGAAAAAGAGTATACAACATGAACACATTATGGTAGCATCACAGGGAAAGAAAATCAACCATTGGATGAGCATACCTTGGAGATAAAAGGAACGACAGCAATCATTAATCCTTTTTCATAAGCCTGAAAAAAATATGACGGACTCAGAAAGATAAAACTTATCATCGTGAAGGGTCATATGTCAAGGCAATGAAGACAGCCTGAAGAAGATTACTCCATGAACACTGCATTGACAGTAAAGGAAAGTAGTAGAAAAAGTAAAACCTCAACAATCAGAGCTTTGGGATCAATCTCCCGTGCCCTCAGAACTTTATTTTTGCCGATTGTAATCTTTCCAAGCCAGCTTCCCAAATTTTTCAGCAACGAACGCTCTTCTGAACTTGACTTTATGAGCTCCGATCTCAAAAGAACCTGATATGTGGACATGGAATACCAACATCAATATGTATTACCATCAAGGAGAACAAAGTAATTTGGGGGAATACATACCTTGCAGTTCTCATAACTGGCTTGAACAATCTCTTTGTTCAAAGGCTTCAAATTTATTTTATCGAGGAACTTCAAGTACAATTCATGAAAATTATACTCAATGCTTGCTCTGTCATTATTGGCATGAAAAATCAGCACAGCATCCAAATGAGTTGTTTTTTATCAATCTTATTTTATTGTTCATTTTATTCCAGCTTCATCAGTCTGGGGGTAATGGGTGGCAAACCAAAACCGAGAGCAATAATAATCCACTTCCAACAGAAATTGCAATTATACCAAACCATTTAAAAGAAGTGGGGAGAGAATTCTAGCCTTTTCATCACCAAGTACTGAGCAAACCAGGGATAGTATTGCTCTTTCAGGATTTCTGGAAATTCTTTTGCTTTAGCTTCAAGATTGTCTGGAGATAAGTTGTTGAAAATAAATGATATCTTATCCTGATTTTCTGATGCTGGAGCCTGTTCAAGTGACATGAAGAACATATCAAATATTCAGCCACTGCACAGAATAGGGGGAAAAAATCATATAAAGTGGGAAGAACAAATATGATGGGCTATATACAGTTGATGAATGGAAATAATAGCACTACGTAGACAGGTTATAAAGGGCAAGTCATGAGACCCCTAGAATTTTGATATTTCCTCACCAGCCTAAGCCTTACCCTCCTATATGACTCTAATTTTAACTTGCAAAAATAACAACCTTTCAGTGAATGAAAAGACTGGCATTTAAAGTCTTTAATACTCCAAACCCCACATCATTATGCGCGGGCACAGAAAGGTCTGTTCATTTTTATAGCACCAAGTCAAACTGACCATACAAAAAGATCACACATAACACAGCGATGTTCAACACATCAGATTACCCTGATGGTTGACCAGCAAAAGAAAGGAAAATCCTGAGCAGATACAGCTTGAACAATGATGATAAATACAAAACAGCAGATATTAGTTAGATGAAATACTCAAATCTAAAAGGATTCAGCAAGCTTGATTATTCTTATTTTTCCAATGTTTTGAAAACCTGCCCGGGCATTGAACTGGAAAAGGTAAAGGGTCAAGAGTTGAAAGGTTCAACCGCGGTCGAACCGGAGCAAAAAGTAATTCATTTATAAAGATTTGATTAGTTTTATTAACATAAAAATACAAATCACATAAGTAAACTAACAATAAAATTATATACAATCAAGAATATATAAATTTTTTAACACATATTTTAAGAATTCACATAATATTTAAAAGAACTAAAAAAGATAGAATTTCTAATCTTTCATTTATGATATTTGTGCATTCATCATCAATAGCCCCGTTTCAATAAAAACTATAAACACTCGCGCACCACACAACTCTCTCCTCTGTCTCACTAGTTGTCTGAAAGTACAACTACGAACTATTTCACATTTGACGATAACTGAAAACCCCCAACCCCTTCCCGTCCTCTTCACCGTTGGCAAGCCATTTTTAATTTGTGCACATATATCTCTTCTTCAACATTTTACCTCCTTTTTCTGTTTAATTTCCAAATATACCAACAAAGAAAGAAGGGGAAGCACCTACCCAAATCCAAATCTACAGCTTCAAAGATGTGGTGGCTGCATCTTCTATCACAAAGCCCATATGTAGCTCGAACAGCAAAGATGGAAAACAAGATGGGTGAAGGAAACTTTCATTTTCATTTTTTTTATTTTTAAAGATGGGAACCATAAAAATTGGAAAAACCATTACCGGTTCACAGTTTAATAGCTTGACGTTTTTTCTACTGGTTTTCTTGTACAAGGTTTTTAGCACAACTAATTTCAGGTCTGGTTCCCGGTTTTTATGGACCAATTGGCTAGTCAAGTCCGGTTTTAAAAACATTGTATTTTTCAGACTCGAGTGACTAGAAAGAAACCAAGACGTCCCTAAACCAGATCTACACCATTTTTATGCAATATTCACAAAGACAAGTTCAACGACTCTAGTAAACTCAACACAACCAACCTAGTCTCTCTCCTGGTCCATAGCTTTTTATCTTCATATTACGTTCTGAAATATGGCATATGATGACATAAAAGTAATCTTAATCAGAAGACAGGCACTCCAAAAAATCTGAAAAATCTACTGATTATATACTATTGAAACTATGCAGATGTTTCAAACAAAAAGAGAAGAGGAAGGGGAATCCGGGCATATCCACCGCCTTAAACAATTGCCTAGTTCCGTTCATTGCAGAAAACAAAAGGCACAGAGAATGGTGACAAACCAAATCAACTGTTTAAAGTCAAAATGTTCCAAAACTATGGTCAAAGCAAAACGGCGAAAAACGTGAGTCATCACTGACAAACAATTATTATCCTCGCAGCATTATGACAAGTCCAAAATATCAATATCCTTTTAGCAAAGTTACACAATGGTCTGATAAAAACTGTGTTAGTGCTCTGTGAAAGTAGCTTGGTAAGCAACAAACAAGCCATAAATAAGCCTAGGAAACTACTGAGGTCAGAGCAAGTACCTCTAGAAGCGTTTTTCTTCTCTCTGCAGCAGCAACGAGTGTTTCAATGTTTAGAGCAGAGCCAAACTCTGTCACATAAATAGACTGTCAAACCAAATGTCCAAGTAATTGAAGCCTAGGAGAAAACTAGAGAAATAACACATTCATATACACATAAAAGGAAAATGAACATTTTATGATCAGAAGTAGCAAAAAATACTGGTAGAGGTAGCTTTGGATGAACGAGCAAAACCCGGAGTGGAAGAATGGATTAATGAAGCATTAACTGCACTGTGTGGCTGCATATTGGCATTGAATAAATCAGTTGAAAGTCTTACCAATAAAAATGAGGGCACTGAACAACTGACACCAAATCCACATTACAAGCAAGTGAAAATAGGCTTTTTAGCAGCACTTGCCTTCTGAATGCCAGCCATATCACTTGAAGGAACAGGAAGAGGTTGTCCTGCAGTGGAAGATGCTTGCTTCATGTAATTAGACAGAGTTATAGAGGTTTTCCTCTCTAAGGAAATTATCTGTCTTTGCGGATATTGAAATAGAGAGGCAGCTTGCAACCCTGTTTGTGAGCTACCGCCTAGTCCAATTGACAAGCCCAGCATCTACATGTGCGTAGAATATCAACCTTTAGCCAAATGTAACATCATAAAGAAAATTATGTACCTATATATTATGTATGGATGGCAGTCCTGTCAAATACATGCATGCGTGTGGACTGCAGTATTTTTTCTGATTTTCAAAAATAGGTGGCATCATCATACTCAACTGAACAATGGGCTCTTAGAAAAAAAAATGGTCGAGAGAAGAAATATTAAGAAGGGATTTTGTAGAAATAGAGCAGAATAGAAAACAAGGATATTAAATAGGCGATTAAGCTCACATCTATTGAGCACAATAAACTTTGGGAGTATTGATTAAGATGGTTAGTCATGCTTAACAGAGGCTGCTGCATAGTGTTAAAACTAATATTCATGGTAAAATTCCGAGAAAGAGGTAAATAAAGCAATTAAGAAGAATTTGAGCGTATGTGGTTTAACATTCGAGATAGTCCATGATAAAGCAGAGTGGAAGAACAAGTAGCTGACCACAATTAAACAGAGCTTAGTTCAATGAAAATGGGTGGCAGCCACTAAAATTCTCCTTTGCACAAACCCGGCACTAATAATTCTTATCTATGAACTTAGTGGTTGAGGCACCAATAAGGCTGCACCACAGGGTTTAAAACATGCAACACCCCTCCCAAGGCATGATGGACAAGAATTAAGATTTTGTTTTCAGAATCTTAATGTACTTCAAGATTTTCACTTATAATGCTAAATATTCATGCACTACTCATTTTTTTCTTTTTATGCATCAGATTTGTTCTTATGTGGCATATTTTATCTGTTGAGTAACTTAGCAAATTATGTAATCAAATCTGAGCCAAATGAAATACCTGCTATCATCATCTCTAAAAAGGAAACTCGGATTTGGTTCTTGTCCTTCATTTTTATAATCATTTAGTTGGATAGGGTGGCCAACCACAATATTTTTTCATGTGTGTAATGCAATTGTGCCAAATTTAGGAATATTTATGCAGCTAGACACTATGCAGATGAAGCATGGGCACTCTCAGGTAAATCTCCATGTCAGACATAGGCACATTCTTGACACATGCAGATTTGTTCAACAACAAGAAGTCCCTTAAGTTGTCCTCAATTAGTAACACTGATTTTTCTGAGACTTTTGTACACCCCAAAGCAGAAGCCTCTTCTTGAAGTTAATATTAAGAAGTCACTACTACTAAAATGGCCATTACTTAATGGACATTAGCCCATTTAAAAGAAAATAAAAATATTAACCACCACCTTGTAGTCTTTGTGCTGTAAAATAAATTCAGGTACCCAATGAAACAGTTATGAAAACACCAAGTTTTATTACCAACAAGAAAGGGCATAACAACTGCAATTGACTAGACAAAAATTCAAAAAAGGAAGACAGAAAGAAGCTACATCTTAACAAAATGTACCAATCTCATATCAGCAAAAGCCAGATTATCTCGCAGTGGATTGACTTAGCAAAGGCTAAATCAAACTTCTCGTTTAATTATGATTTGCACAAATGCCACGTCGAGTATGTTAACAAACTGTCAACTCCTGTAACAATATGCTGATACCTTTGGGGCAAGCAATTTCATCGTGTTTCCAGTGTAAATTCAAAATGAACGATGCAGTTCAAGGAAGCATCACCTACCTCCACATTGGTCGTAGAAGCTTGACTAGGACCATGAATATGTCCAACATCTGGTTTTGCATGCACTGATGAAACCTGGGAAAGTGCCTGTTCAACGAGTGCGACAAGCTCTGGATGCGTACCACGCAAATGAGATATTTGCAATATATGATTGCAGTACTGTGGCCATTCAATGAGGCGGTCCACAAACTGTTCCAGTGCCCTAGTCCCAAAGACAAACATCTGCACATTGTAAAACCATTGATCATATTTATGAAGAAAATAATAATTCTAAAATCGAAAAAATGACTTGAAAAAAAATTGAACTTTTGAGCCTGCAGGTTTCCGCAATGCATCCAAAATAGCCCGCAAAGCAATGCCAAGTGGGAGATGAGTTACTAGTTGATGCTTGATGACCGACCCTGGAAACAGAAATAGAAAATGCGTGCTGACAATCTTAGATACAAAGGATATAATCAGAAGTGTGTCTTCCCAAAGGCACTAATGCCTTACAAAAAATAGACAATAGATATAATTTGAGGGTATAATAGGAAAATTTGTATATTTTTAAATTTGAGGGCGCAATAGTAAAGTTGGTAGATTTCCCATTATTATTGATATCTTTGTGCTATACATTTTCTGTTTTATGGAGCTATCACATTGAGATGTGCAATCACGTCTACTTCATAATTTCGTCAGTATTATTTAATAGTTGAACCAACCCACACGTAAAACTGTCCACCAAGTCATAAGACCAGCCTCCAACCTCCTACAACAATTATTAACTGAGTTTTGCAACCTTTGCCAATCCACTGATAGATTTTCTATACCGTGTAAATCAAAAAATTGAGAGATGGTGGGATCTATGTTCATATTGCAATTCCAGCTTCAGAAAAAAGTGTCCCATCAACTCAACCATGAATCTATAGTAAAAAGTCAGGAAGAAAACAGAAAAAGAAAAAAAGGCCCATGAAAATAAAAGACGATGCATAATCTTTTAAAAATTATATTCAATGTGGTCCTCAACTGCATCGTAAGAAAGGTATTTATCAAAATTTTGGAATAACATATATTGAAAGGCAGAGATGAATTACTTTACAAACCAAGCGTAGATAATTACTCATGACAGAAGGCAAACATGGGTAATGAAAGGTGTCTTTCAAAAAGATGTTATTGCTCCATTAATCTAAGAGTGTGTTTGGTAGGGATTTTAAGGAGAAAAATTGATTTTTGAATAGTGATATGATGGGAAATGTGTGGTTGAAAAAGAAGAAAAAAGTATTGATGTGATGGAAAATATTATTTTATTGAAGAATGTGTGGTTGAAAATGAGAATTGATTTATTGTAGAAAAGGAGAAGTGTTACCAAACAGGCTCTAAATGAGGTAGCTAATTCAAACCCAAGGTAAAAATGGCATACAGCTTATCCAGCTAATTAAACAGTATAACTAGCCAAGTAGAATATGACAATGAACAAGGATGCAAATCAAGGGTTGTGACCTCTATAAGTTCATTTTAAGCAAGGATATCTCCTAACTAATACAAGAAAGAAATTATGATATGTTCATATAATCCTAAACAAACCGAACCGGCCTGTGGATTGGATAAGTGGGAAGAAGAAACTAGCTGTTGATAACAATGTCAAAATACATAATAAGAGCTCACCAAAAAGAGTTGCAGCAGTTTTGAGCTGCTTTTCAGGGTACTTGGGGAAGAATTTGTATTCCTCAAACAGATTAGCGATCATGCACTCAAAAATAGATTGTTCCCTGTCAAATGTACAAACTTCTTTAATTGAATTCTCAAATCAATTCATCTTAAATGCATGTAAAAACCCTCCACATACACATGATTAAGTAGATCTCCAAAGCTTGTTAAGATGCACCAGAACTAATCATTTAATTGATATTTGCTCTCTACTAAATTTAGAACTAAGATCAGTCAGATGACCATATTTCTATCTTAAAATCACATCCATAATGACAAATACCCATGCAGAATCTAGAATTCATAGTATGAGTGTCAAATTATAAAGGACACTAACAAACGTGAATAGATTCAAGATGAAAAACCATGGCAAAGAAAATGCACATTTTTAATGCTTGGTATAAAGCCAAAAGACACGATCATCAACAGAACAATCATATAATATGGACTCATAGGGTCAAAAGCATGAAGAGGCCATTGTGGGAACTGAGAGTTTCGTGCATCATGTACACACTAAAGACAAACACGAGCAAGAAAACTAACCTCCTTTCAGAAGATCCCTTGAAGCGACCAAGCATTTGAATCATGGTATCAACAGTCATCTGACTAGAAAACATTTGGTGGAAGTATGAATTTGATTCTGTCTCAATGTCATCAGCATAAACATCAGTAGTTGAGTTGGCACCCCCACCGTTCTTAAGTTTCAAATTAACATGCACATAATTTACATGCAATTTTTCCATTTCACCAGACAAGTGACTGCAGGAAACTACGTTGGCGTGAGACTGAAGGACCTGCAGACCAGAGATTGAAAGATTTTAAAGACAGCAGTGGTGCATGATTGAACACAATATGGAAGTGTTTTGGAGTAAAACCTTAAAGTAGATGGAACAGGTTTCCAAATAATCATTCATATTGGTACCGAGGAGATGAAAGTAGTTAGTAGAAACATCCTGAGCTCCAACCTGAACTTCCTTTAGGAACTTGAGGCACTCCTGACAGCATCAATATCAGTTATGATAAGTTTCAGAAATAGTTTCACAATTTCTTACATTTCACCAAACATCACGTGTCCTATTACAAGGCTGTCTCATCCAGCTAAATTTGCATCTAAATTATTGGTGCTGCTTGTGTTTGGATAATATATTTAATATATGTGTGCGCTTGTGTTGTTGACGAATGGGGCTGCTTTTACGTATCACTAGCAAGATGGAGGGGAGGGGTTTGAAGACAAGAAAGTTAGTTTACCTCGTAGAAAGAATCTTTATATGTACTCAAGTTAGTACTCAACCATTGCTCAAGGTCTATGAGAGCTTTCCTAGAAGCAAATGCAGCAAGTCGAATACCAAAATGGGAAGGTGCCATATCTAGTACTGGGGATAAAATCTACATTAACATAAAAGAGATTAGTAAGATAATGGATGTAAATATGCAGAGCTAAATCATCTGTTCTTTCTTGGGTTGTGGGGGAATTCAGGAGGTGGAAGGGGAAGGAGAAGGAGAAGAAGGTGGTTCTGTAAGGTGATGGTCAACATATTGGAGCAACATCTGCACCACTAGACCCATAACAAATGCAACATAAAATCAAGTATAGCAGCCTTCTAGAAACACGGAAGTGAGTCATGATACTGCATCATTTAACAACTTGGCAACAACCTAAATCATTGTATTAAACAATGACTTCAACGCAGATATATAGTACCCAGATATTATAGTGGAAATATCAATTAGATGCATGAATCCAACACGAAAATTCAACAGGACTTCATCCAACTACTTGAAACTCCATTGAGAATACTTGGAGCTAGACACATCGATTGCATGACGCGTAAGATTGGATTATTTACATGGAGAGGATGGAGAAAATGGCAGAAAAATCAGACAAATACTCAGTTGTTTTCAGTTGAGAACAATTCCTCACAAAATTGTGTGGAATTTCTGTAGCTTATTGGTAATAGAAATACTGTCTAACATCTATAAGTTTGATATTAAGTCAAGACCTTCAGTTCCTTGCAAGCATCCAAAACTCTGTTCATATTGTCTGGATCAAAGTTCACAGCATCAATAAATCCCCGCAGCAACATGTTAGGATTGACTTGCCACAGTCGATGTATTACATTGTTGCTCGAAGCATTTTTAAATACCATGGGAAAAATGGCAGACGACACTTCATACTGGAGGAGATTATATGCAGTCTGCAATTCAAATAACAAAGGCTATTGATTTTCTACATGAACAGCATTCAAAACACACACACACGATTCAAATCCAAGATCAGTACATTCACATTGGCCAACCCAAGAAGCAAGCTTTTGGGGCAATAATTTAGAGGATTTTCTAGAATGGATCGCACAAAACTTGCATGACCCCTTTCAGCCAGCTGACATAACACCTCCAGCAGGTCATAACAAAACCAAGCATGGTTTAAACATCCAGATTGAAATTTGTCACCGATCATAGCATCAGCACAGGCCTGTACAATTAAGACAATCAATTGGACAAATCATTGATAACGTCTGCTTGAAAATTAGAGTACGTGATACGACAGTATCAATAACATGTAGGGACTAATGAAACCCATACCAGTTGCCTCCCAGAATGTGCAAATGTAAATACTTCAGGTGGCGCTGAGACAGCGTACTTCAAAAAAGATATCTGGCCCTCAACATTCTTCCACACAGAGCCGCAGACAGCATGTAGAGGAAATGGGTCCTGGAAAAACAGGTTCCAAGGTCCAGCATTCACATGAAAAAATTTAATTACTGTATGAGCTGCCTGGCATGAATGAAATGCAAGCTCAAGGCATACCTTGCATGCATATCTATAAGAAGACATAAAAGAGGAAAAGGCTGCTTCATTAGGAATACAAAATCCCTCATGATCCAGGTTCTCCATTACATTTGTCCAGCTAATTCCAGGAGCCTGTAGTTAAACAATCACAACAAAAATGCAGGATGTCAATTGGAAATTATGACGCTGATGTGAAACGCGATGCGGATTTAAGACAATACAATCATGGAACTTACAAGCTGCTTGATTGATTCTACAAGAATATCTAAATTCCAGGAATTCTGCGGCAGATCAGAAACAGTGTCGATACCAAGGGCGGAGCAGAATGTTGTGAATACACTTTGATTATCATTAAGACTTGCATAGGTTCTGACAACTGTACCAAGTACCCTTGCAATTGTAATTTCAGAAAGTGGTAAGAAAAGAGACAAAAACTGTGAAACATTAACCATGCATCCATAACCCAATTCCTTCATCATATCAGCCATGCTAATTGTCTTCTCCATTTCTGCTAGAATGCAATCGAAATCATCTTCACTGCCTTCATTTAAAAAATCTAAGTGCCTGCAGTGGACAAGACAAGAGAAAAGGAGAAGATTGGAATACTCCAGAAGAAGTTTATACAATGAATAAATTATCAAAATCAATTGCAAAGCAATTTTGAAAATACAATGTCACATGAAGTACCTGAAGAAGTTGGTTTCTTGCAATTCATTAGAAAGGAATGGGGCTAAAATGAATTGAGCACCCTCCTTCAACTGCAATAGAGATAACATTTGCGTGAATGAATCTACATGCTTGGAAAGTCCTTCAGATTGATTAAGAAACATCAGAATATGTTGAATTGGCCAGGTAGAATCCAAAGCCATGGGATTGGCACATAATTCTGCAATCTGACCCATGCAAAAGTTCTTTCCTGCAAATCAAGCACCACAAAATCCACAAGCGGAGATAAACAACACAGAGAGGAAAAAATGATAATTCAAGGGAAGATTTGTATTGTTGACTTTCATCTTCTGTTCAAATACCAAGAACTCTTCGGCATTTCAATTTTTCCGCACTTTTACATCTAGGGTCACCAGACAGAGATGGAACTAACCACACATTCTGATATCAAGGTTTTCTGAATCGGACAAAGCAAGACCAAGTCCTATTTTCTCTGATGCTGACAAGTGTAATGCATCAGACAGACTCTGCAGGGATTCTCCATTGACTGCTGCAGTCTTCAGTGATTCACAGAACACAGTACTGAAATTAGGTTTATCCATAATGTGTTTAAAAATTGAAGCATACACAGGATGCAGGTGCATGTTCTTCAAGTTGTTCCCACAAATATTAAGGTGATCCAAACATGTTTGGAGGACCAATATGCTTCCGTTGATTCCATGTGCAGTACACTGCCACACAAAACATAATTCCAGAAAAGGTTAGCAGAGAAGCCATTAATCGTGATTAGGAAACTGAATAGGTAGAAAAAAATGATTGGTGCAAAGTTCTTATCCCAATACATTACTCTCCTTACCCTAATAAATCATTGCTGTCATCTTCCAGGTTTATTTATTCATTTTTTATAAGAAATAAATTTTATTGATCTTGTTTAAAAAATCAAGTTAGAAAAAAAAAAAAGAAATGGACCTGTTCTTCCAACCAAGAACAACTAAAGTTAAAGGAAAACACTTAAACTACTTAAATTTAGACTCCCATAAAGAAATCAATAGTTATGCTATCCCATAAATCACCAACCACTCGTTCTTTTGCTTCAAATTTCTGGAATTCCTTTTCATCCAAATTACCCAGAAATAGAAAAACTCATAGTTTTCCCTGTAACATAATCCAACTACCTTGAGCTAAAACCTATAGGTTTTCTTCAAATAGCCACACCTTTCAGGAAAAATCCAGTCAAGACTAGTTTCTCTTCACAAGTTGCAGAATAAATATCTAGAAACATCACATTATAGGATAAATGATCGATACATTCCTGTATCCCACTTTTCTCCAGTTATTTAATCATCAAAAGAACAAAAGGATAACCCCAATATTTGGAGATCTCCCCTTCTCAACAGCCTTCCTCCATCGGTCAAAAGTTACAATCAAGTGCATCAAGTATTAAAGAACCGAGAATGCCAGCACATCAGAGTGCATTAAGTTGATTCAGTACATAAAAGAAGCGCTGATCAAGTATACACACCCCCTTAATGACATAATTCCACCTTAGAAGTACCTCTATTTCAATCAATGTAACAAGAGATCATGAAGAAATGAATTAAGTTCCACTCCTGGCCTAATATTGACAGCAGATAAATGCTGCCCACTTGAAACACTTTTATTTGGCATAGATAAAATTCAGTAATTCAAAGAGCACGATATGAATTTAAAATCTCTTCTCAGTTTTCGTAATTTGATACATGCTTATATACCGTGCCAAAGTGAGTGAAGTCAATGCATGTAAAATAGAACAGAACTGACCAAGATATAATTAGCGCAGAAGCCTGAAGGGATTTTTATAATGTGCAAGATTGTATGTCGTGTTTAAAACACACAAGAGGGAGAAAAGAGAGGTCATTAATTTTAAGTTGGATGGGAAGTGGTGTTTCCAGTTGCGTGTGAGCGAGTTATGTGTAAGAACTGGATGTTGGGTTTTGGGGGAGGGAGGTGCAACAGCCGGAAACGGCTGCTTCGAGCAAAGATTTGATAAGTGAAATTTAACTAGCATTTTTTGGGTAAAGGTCAATTTATATTTTGTCTTCGTCTGTCGCTCACTGCAACAGTGGAGAAGACAACAGGCAGAAGAAAAAAAGAAGGGGGGAAGGGAAAAGTAAATATCAACAACATACTTGAGAAGCATGGAGTTCCAAAATTAGGGTAACACCTATAGGTACAATTGTAAAAGTAGCACCCAAAATGGGTAATAGAGAAGGATAGGAAATACATCTACTTAAATCGAACTTCAGTCACTACATATTATGCAAATACAATTTTGAAGAATCATCCCCTTTGACACTGACTGAGAAATTTCAACTCCATTCAACAACTCCAAATGCTGTAAGTGGGATAGTACCCAATCCACATAGCATATAGCATATAGCATATGAAACAGAAACCCAGCAAACTTAAAATCTCTCCAGAAGTTCACAACTTCACAAAATGTGATTGTCCAGTACCAAGTGAATTTCGAAATTGGAACAGGTTCATGCTCAAACCTAGTGTGGCTCATTTGTACAAAAATTGATTCAGATTTGACAAAGACGTCTTAAATTAATCAGCTGATAAATCAAAAGAAATAAATTGGTGCGTAATTTCATGTTGATAAACACGACTCTACCCAACAATAATATTAACAATTGTAATACTTATAAATTACTCTTTACTGAGATTGGGCCCTCATTGGACCAGAGTAATTTCCATTAAAACCACAACCAGCTCTTTCATTGTGTTCCCTCTGCCAATACAAACTCCAGGTGACCAGGCTGTCCATGGAAATTTCAAGAGAAATAACTGCAGCCTTCTTGATCAATACCATTCTCGAAAAGTTATTTGAGGGAAATACTTGCCACTTGTTAGAAACTCTATTCCATGGTACAAAACTGTGGCCAGAATAAGAATCCTACCCAAAGAAAAAGATAGAAACAATATTGATCCAAAGGCTACTTTCTATAGCTATACATAAGGCCTAGTCTCCTTTCTTCAAACTGAAAAGAGGATCACATTTCCATTTGATGGCCTCTTTTCAGCATACAGACATGCAATTTATGAATAAGAAGCTACGACCAATTCAGAATTCACCAGTTCAATTCCAACATATATTCTGATAGTTTCTCTTACCACCTTGTAGGAATTTGACAATCTCTTGCTTTATTGAGAATTCAGAAAACCTTGGAATTAAAATTAAGCACGCATATTTTTTGCATTAGAGAAAAAAACAATTTCCATCAAACATCGGCACTCACCAATAAAAACACAAAAAAAACACCGCATGACGAATAACTCGAGTACAAAAAGAGAAAAATTAAGAGAAATTTAGCTAATCCACACGCTCAACCAGGGGTTGGCTTGGCGCTGAAATCCAAGATCAACGGCCAAACCAAAAAACACACAATAAAATAACAAATGACAACAATAAAAATACATGCATTTATCGTATACGTGTACGTATACATGCACTTGTGTCTATGAAAACAGAAGTAAATACCTGACAAAGTTCCTGAAATACTGTATCAGAGTTGGAGTCATTCAAGCTCTGGAAGAGATATCGTATCTGACCGGAAACTCGGGAGGAGAACGGAATCATTGTGAAAATTATTTCACTTTCCGTTTTCCAGTGAATTGAGAGAATGCTAGGGTTTTTGAGACGCAGGAATTTACATGAAATTGGGAGTGATCAGAGCCCAAAGAAAACAGAACACTGCGATGGTCGAGAAAGAGTGGACTATTTATGCGATTGCGTGAGTAGGAGTGAGTCACGCAGCTCGCGCCGATGACAAGATTATTTTGTTATTTGGCTCCCCTTTCTATAGAAAATTCACATTTAACACCCTACATATGGGGTTTTTATTCAAGTGAAATTTCTGTTTAGGTCTCTAACCTTCCCGAGAAGTGCAAATAAATCTCAAACATTTATTTATGATTACAATTTTCCCTTTATTTAATTCTATCCACAAAGTATTTCTTCTCATGGTCTAGACGCGTCTAACAAATAAATGTACTAATATTAACAAGTGTTTGATATCCCAAAAAAGAAAGTGTAAGGTTCCAATTTTTTTATTTTTTATTTATTTTTTTTTTTTTGCATCTCAAGTCCCAAATTCTTGAACGATTTTCATTCAAATGATCGTTAGTTGACTCAAAAATAACTCTTGACCTAAAATTGACAATTTTAAAGACGGCGAGACTGGCTTTACATATTATTCCATTTTAAAAATAATAAAATAAGAAAAAAAATAAGAAAATAACTAAAATTGTTCAACAAAAGAAGTTCAAAAACAATCTAATTTTACATGATAGTTTCTTTTTTCTTTTTCTTTTTTTTTTCGCTCTCCTTTTTGGGTGGGTGAATTCTTTTTTAATTTTTTTTTTTTTTTGGAGTACGGAACAAGCTAATTCTGGGTGATATATTATAGACGTATTGAGATCATATATTTTTGTGGCGTCGTTTTCTACTGGATTAGGAATTGTACATATGATTTTTTGATGCATTTAATATGTTACTTTTAGGGGACTCGTGCATAGGTGATGGATTTGCATGTGTGTTCCTTGCACTAGGAAAAAAATGTGAATAATTGTCTTTGTTTTGTCTCATCTAACTATCTTTTATATTGGACTAATGCTTATTGGCGATCCTATCTTTGATAATGAATATAACGCAGATAACTATGAAAAGTGAGATAACTCTCAACGTGTTTAAAAATTTCATATAAAAAGGCTTGTATCGTACTTTTCACATGAAACAATTTGAAAATTGGGATTTCATAAGATTTTGCTACCTATTCACACATTTAAGAACTTAGCAATTCATGTACTAAAGTTACTGTAAGAATCGTTTAGATTTTATTCAAGTTGAATATTAGAAAACACAAAGCAATAAGTTTATTTTCTTGAAATAAAATAATGATGTTTATATTTGAAAAACATAGCAGTATTTTGCTTGAAGATAGATTAAAAAATATACAGTCCAATTAGGATAGAATGAAATTCATTCCTACGGAAGAAACATCTCAATCGCATAGAAACCTGATCTTTATCGCCATACTTTGACACCAATATTGTTGATTGGAACTTTTACATAAATGAGAAATTTATTTGAGAGGAAATATAGAGTAAGTAAATCATATTTTAGCGTAAAATTTACTTTACGAAGTGTTTACATATAAAATTTGGACATGACCATTCATCCAAAAGTCAAGACTACTCGTAAATGTTATATCTTTCCTGAAAAATGTGAAATTTGTGGTCTCAAAATTTGACGGATCAAGTTGTCAACAAAATCTTGATCACCTCCCATCCATGTAGACATCACATGTACACTATAAAATACTATTAGAAGACAAAGGCTATCGATCGAGAAAAAAGTTCAACGATCGTTTGCACGTTTACGATCAAATCAACGATCAGTCAATAAATAGTGAATGCATGAAACAGGAGAGAGAGATTTGGTTGGGGTTAAAAAATATTACCTGAAGTGTGAATTGAACTCACATTATATAGAAATGGATCAAGTGCGGTTAATTGTCCGAACACAAACTCAAGACGAGATTACTTAATTTAAGAGGTCGAATTCAATTAACATAATCGATTTGTCGAGTTGGTCATTGTGTTACTTCCTCCATCATACACATGCCACATAAATTATACATACATACATACATATATATACACAACATAATTGTTCTAAAAATGGTACAAATCAAGAAAGGATGCATTTTATGAGAGAAGGGATACAACTATTTATCCATTAAACTTAAATATAAATATAAATATTTAAATCATTGGGCCGACTACCTGGGCCGAGCCCAGATCCATCTTCCAAATGTGGTTTATGACCCAAACTTATGAGTTAATGAGCCCATTGTCCTTCCCATTCCTATCTTTCTACTTCAATAAGCGAAGACAATTTCTAAAAAAAAGCTTTATCAGTCGAAGAGGAAGTTCACCCGATGGCTTCTGTGAGATCGACAAACATTAATTGAACCGTTACTAAATTTGAAAGTAAAATTGTTGACTTGAAGAAAAAAACACACACACACACATTCAAACAAAATCATTTCTCTTTCTCCTTGTAAAAGACTCATTACTCATTAATTCATCACCTATGAATCATATACTCTCACTTGAAATCTCATCTTAAAATATTATTTTATGAATTAAGAGTAACTCAATTTGTTTAATTGCCATCTCATCTCTAGCTTTTGTGGGCTTTTATTCTAATTTTCTCAACCCTAGAAATATCATATTATCTCAAGTCCACAAATAATGACCTTTGCACCATCTTCCTCAAACTACGAAAGATCGTGTTCTCGATTAAGGTCGATTCATGAACACCGCCTACGTAGATACAATTGCCTTCAGAGTCAACCAATTTTTTTTGCTATAGACATTATTTGAAATCGACATTCTTTCGAATATTTTATATACGGGTGGGGATTCATTTTGTGCATCCACCGATCCACGTGGCTAAGGATGAGATACCTTGATGCCAATTGTTTAAGTTAGAGAATCCATCCTAAAAAGTTAACCTAAATGTAAACTAATTCTCTCGTAAAATCACTATTATATTCATATATGATCGACATGAAACTTTTATTCTTACTTCCCTAACATCTTAAACTTGAACCTTTAAGAAATCACCAACTTAATCTTTGATGTAACGTGAGTGAATTGATTGAAATTACAAATTCCAACCCATTGAAAATTTGACGCCAATATGGTGAGCCCCCACGGTAATGCGTGTGTTTCACATGTTTTGTACTATCGGTCCCCCATTCATCACGAAATCTAATGGCGTTCAATTGCAAAATCTGGCTCTTGGGTCCACAGTTTGCTCAAATATGGTTGTTTCCGTTTGAAGCTGAAGTTCTTGAAATGTATCTTTGATGGTGCCTATTTTTGAGCTCGTAGCTTTTGTTAGGAATTATCAGGAGTGAAAATAAGACCATGTTTGGTTAAGTCAATAAGTTCTTTAAAATGAGTGTTTTTTAACGATAATAAAGTATATACTATAAGCTTAACATGTTGTAACAATGAAAAATTAATCTTAAAATTGAAAGTTAAATAAAATGTGATATCTATTGAGAACATTATGTCTATATATCATGACAATACGAATGGCCTGAGATTTTTTTTTTTTTTGAATGTATCCACTTTCGTAGTCTTTTTTTCCCCCTCCGTTTTAACTCATTTATGTACAAGATTTACCTGTGAAAATCCTTCTGCATACCTTATCTTCTTCGGGTGAACATAATTTATAATCTTTTTTTCCTATATTCAAGCCGACTTGACCCTTAGACATATGATCGTGTCCACAAACTAGGCTCAGTTCAATCTTTTGACTCATGGGCCTCATGAGTCGAGCCCAAAATAAGCCATTTTGTAAACAAAAGTGTCCGATTCGATCCATGACTCGTCTCAAAACTATCCTAACTCACCTATGAATCAGGCCCTTAAAGCGATTCGACTTGAATGCCATCCCTATTATAATTTAACATTCTAGATAAAATATTTCGACAATACAAAACAAGCATGATCACAAACGCGGCCCTTGCTCTCTCTTCCTGCCAAGCTATATTAAAGATTAATATAAAACTATAAATAAATGAAGACAGAGAAAAATTGGTAGATTAATTTCGCATGAATACACGCATTCTAATATTTAAATAGCTTAATTTTGCAAAATTAAATAAAATAATTTTCGAAAAATGAATTTAAATAATCTGTATCAAAGATGAGTCAAATATGTCATGCATTAAAAATCATCAACGTGATACATGCCGGGATTAAAGGACAAAATATATATATGTTAATTTAATAATATGAACGGAATTGATATTAAATTATTAAAACTTTATTTATTATTCATTTCAGTTATTCTCCATTTAATAAATAAATTATAAAGATGAATAATAGTCTCACAAAAGGTATAATAATGAGCAATATCTACAATTTATAATTAAAATTAATATTTAAATTTGATTGGATTGGATTTATTAATTTCAATCTAAACGAAGGTAAATATATTATTATTTACCAAAAAATAGTCTAGATCAAATCATTCAAAATAATTATTTTTCATGCAAAATGATTATTTTTCAGATGAGAGGAAGCTTTCTATGTATTATTTAATCTATTTTTAGTTGCACCCACTCGATGTTTCCCCATGGGAAAATATGTCAAGATTTAATAATCTTGTGAAACACAAAATTGATGCATTATTCTTATCTTATATTCATTCTTAACGATAAAAATAAAATAAAATTGTGATTGTCTATTTTCTATAGAATCGAATTAAAACATAATAGAACGATGAAATCCCCGGCATTCAATTTGTAAGTTAAATAGTTTATCCAAAGCGTTTGTAGTACTTTAAATCGAACTCTACTGAATGTGATAGTCAGAAAATCTCGTCAAATATTATCATTTTACGAGTAGTTTTGTGGCGTTCTCTTTTGTCTCGTTAACCTATTTTTAGTTGGAAAATCCTAGGCTAAAGTTTAGGTTGTATCACATCGTAAGACAATCGTAAAAATCCGCAAAATTACGCTAATGAAAGAATCAAATTTCCTTGGTAGTTCATTAGCCATTCATTTTCATCCTAACAATATGCGTACATGTAAATCAAGTATAATTTTTTTTGGAATATCTAAGGATTTGGTATGAGCATAAAATCTCACTTAGAAGCATCTTGCTTATAATTGGGATGTCTTTTTTTAGCTAAACGATTTATTTTAGCATCGTGTCTTGACATTATATGTCCGGCTATTTGTCTTGTCTCGAGAATAAATCTCGTCATCGTATATCCAATAAAGATTCTACTACATAGTTTAGATATATTGCACTATGTGAAATATGCGCTTTTTGCACATATACTAAATAAATCGTACATAAAAAACACTCTTTTCTTTATACCTACCTATGTTAGGTACCTACTTTGGACCCAAAAGGAAAAGCTTAGTAGTTGTATAAGGTTTTGTGGAAAATGATGAAATAAAATAACAATGAAGAAATAATTAAGTACAAGGAGGCCGACAGAACTTGTTCTCAATGTACATGTCCCCTCATTGCCTTTCTTTTAGTGTTTTCCAGCCATTTTTTTATCTTTCAACTTACTAATCTAGCGTCTAGTTTGATTATTGTTTGTTGTCTATTGTCACTTCTACGGATTTTTTATTTATTGAGAATAAAACTAGATTTATTATTATTTTTTTTTTATTTTTTTTTTTGTAAGAAGTTAAAGATATGTTTATTATTTATAAAGATCCTCTGCCATTATCATCAAAGTTCGAGTTTATCACGATAGTAGTAACAGATTTTTCAGGTATGATACTTCTATCTCCGTTTTCAAAGATTGTATAGAAAAAGTGTCACGATTATTTGTGAGTACGTAATAAAATATAATGACAGTGGCCCACAAACTTAATCGGTGATTAAGATTTCTCATTCACGCCTTGCTCGGGAGGGAAGCTTTTCAAGTTCCTAGGCACGTTTAAGTTAATGTTTGTAAAAAAAAAAATGAACAAACGTTATAAAGTGTTACATAGAAATGCCAATGTTGGTCGAAATACAATTGAGTTACATCCATTCCGTAAAACACAACTGAAATACTAAATACTTTTACTTGCAGAAAAGGTTTAAACGAATAATAATTGACTACTAATTAATAAAGGCAAGTAATGCAACCATCTATGCTCTTGAAAGTAGCAATAATAAATAGGAATTAATATCGCAATAAATAATTTCTTGGTATTTGCTTTATCTTTTATATCTTCTATATATTAAAAGTGGCTATGTAACGGAATTTCTTATTTTTAATAGAAAAACTAACGGAATTTGTTGTTTTAACGGATTATGTAACGGAATTTCTTGTTTTAAACAGGCAGCTACACCTTCTTTCAATGTTTTTATCATAACTTTGTATTCCGATATTCGATTGAGGCGATTCAAAATGCGTTGAAAAGCTAACTCATCTGGCTACAATTTTGATTCAGACATCATTCTCTAATTCGATCACTTTCTATGCCAAAAATTGGTCTCAATATGAGACTAAAATATCGGAGCATAACTTTTCGGTTGGAAATTGATTTGTGATCATCTTTTGACTAAATTTGATTTCATTGACATCTTCCTTTATCCAATTGACTCCGAGCACTCTCAAATCTTCATCGTGAGGTTCGGCACAACTTTAAGTATTTACATTTTAGTCCCCGAACTTTGGATCCCTTACAATTTAGCCATTTCTCCAAATTTGTCAACTTTTTTATTTATTTTTTTCGATCTCACCAACTTACATCACAATATCAAAATCACACATCTAATTATTTATCAATTACATAAATATTACATCATTAATTATTTAATTAATCAAAAAAATTACATCTTTATTAATAACAAATTAATTTTTAAACAAAACTATTAAATATAAACTAGGTGCAAGCAACGTGCAATGCACGTTTGCCTAGTTTATATTTAATAGTTTTGTTTAATAAAAAAACAATATGAAAATCAAGAAATAGAATTAGAGGTGGGTACCACTTGTTGCCTATCAACTACTCATATCACAGCAAAAGCTCTTGTGCCACCAATTTCAAACCATCTGATTATTACATGCAGGAAAGCCATGAATTAAATGGTGGACATCCAATAAATGGGATTGACTTCCCCTTCTTATAATTATTAATTTGCCACTAATTTCAATTATTGTACTAACCCCTTTGGTACACATTTTTTCAAAGTTCATTTTTAACCACACAATCTTCAATAAAATAATATTTTTCATCACATCAATAAATTTTCCTTACTTTTTCACCTTATATTTTTCATCATATCACTATTTAAATACATTCTTTTATCAATAATATTCATCAAACACATCGCAAACTAAGAACATCTTGGAGGATGGATTACGTCAAAAAGTTGTGCCATATAAATAAAAATAGATGGTTAAAAAAAATCATTTACAATGTAAGTTAATTAGATACCCTAGCAAGCTAGAATGGGAGAGAAGCTAGAATGGGATAATTGTAATGGCGGTCCCAAACCTTTCAGTTTTTTGCAGACTATACATAAACTTTTTATTTTGACGGATGCAGTCCCATACCTTTCACTTTAACAACTATTGGAGTCCAATGAACATATTACATCTAATACTCCCTTAGTCAACCTGAAATAAAATGTTTTACTCAACTTGACAAATTAATTGAGTAAACTGGTATATTTACAATTTCTATAATAAAACAATTAACAAAAACAAAAGTACTATTCATATTCTCCGAAGACCCCGTCCCCACCCCCTTCACTAAAATAAAAAATCAGGAAACTCACTCACTATCGCCTCCACCATCCACCACCGCGTACCCAAATCTCAAACAACAATACAAAAATCTAGGTATAGCCAAATTGTAGATCTACAATAGCCAACTATGCCCCATAAATTATGAAGAAAATCAACTGCTATTAAGAATATGAGACTACCAATAAGGCAAACGAGATTCATCCAATTCCTGTATCGATTATTGATCCACAATTTGTTCTCCTTGTAAAGCAAACATTAGAGAACAAATTGTGGAAATTTATAATCATCAAAAGGGTCAGACGGTACTAGCATAATTGGAATAGAGTTAAATGGTGATGATTGTATCAAGTAGTTGAAGAGATTTGAAGAGAGCCAGTGCCTTGAGATACATGTACTTTTCTATGGTTTAACTTGTGGTGATTCTAAATAAGATTTCCAGAGCATGCAAGAAGGTCTCAATATTATTAAATTTAGTTTGGCTTCAAAGTTTGAAATTAACTTTTGGATTCCTTCATCTGGTGTCACGTGTTTGGGCGGCAGTGATGACGACTAATGGGTTTCCTACATTTTTTTATTTTATAGGGGGGGTGGGGGCGCCTTTGGAGAAGATGAACAGTAATTTAGTTTTGGTTAATTATTTAAATTGTTTTATTATTGAAACTATAAATATACTATTTTACCCTTCATTTAATTTATCAAGTTGAGTCAAACATTTTATTTCAGGTTGACTAACAGAGTATTGGATAGAATTTGTTCAATGGACTCCAATTGTCGTTAAAGTGAAAGGTTTGGGACTGTAGCCGTTAAAATAAAAGGTTAAGGTATAATCTGAAAAAAAACTTAAAGGTTTGGGACCGTTGCTGCAATTATCCCTAAAATAAACCGCGTCTACAGTAGGAATGTCAATGGGAGTGAGTCAGGGGCAAAGACGATCATCACCATTCCTGCTCCATCAGTAATTTTGTGTAAGAGGGCGAGGATTAAAAATTCTCATTAACCACACGTTTAATTAGTTAACTTTTTAACATTATTTTTTATTTATTAAAATTTATTTTAATCAGAAAAACATAAACAAAAAATACAAAATGATTTGGCGCGAATTCGGGATGAGTATCATGACACTCATTCCTGCACCATTTACTATTCAAGATGGGAATTCCCCGTCCCATTCGGGTTGGGACCATGTGGAGTTGCTATCAATATCAGAAATTACCTCTTTGATGGGGGCATTAGTGGTGTCAGAGACGAAGGGATTGGAAAGATGTAGGAAATTTTACCATCCCTAGGCTAGAGGTCCGTCTAAAAAAAGTGACTCAACAACAAAAATATTTTCTTTCAGATTTATATTTCCAATTTAGGATAGACGTGATTCTATTTTCATTTAAAGAAATTAAAGGATATGCAGATAGCAATCGGTAATTATAGTAAAATTAGTAGATATACATATATACTAGATTTAATACTCTATTCATCATTATATTATTTGTTCCACTTGAAAAAAAAAACATTGAACAACAATATATACACTATTTGTTTGTATTGGGGTATTTCAATCTATTTATTATAATTTATAAATTAACGTGTTGGGTGAAAGGTCACACCTACTCGAAGTTGGATACGAGTAAAAAATATATATATATATATAAAACAAAGCTTTATAGGAATGTTTCCCTCTATCCTCGTCATTCGTCTTGAAGTAGAATGAAGGAGAACATTGGCATAATTATTCTTAGATTGAATATTTTGTCTTTGTAGGTTGGAGGGTGGTCATTGGTTATGCTTCTAGTTTGAATATCAGATGTGGAGATTATTTTGAACTATGACTTCCTGATTAAAATGAGTAACTTTGATTTCTTTCAACGGAGGATGAATAAACTGAACTTGATAATACTTTGAAGTCTTCCAAACCTATTCGTTTGAAAAAGTAGCATTGATAGTTTGATATTTTGCTTTCCCATAGTAGAAAAATATTCTGCTTGGATAGCTGTGTCAAGCACTTGAAAAAGACTCGGTGGATTTTGTAGTTCGATCGGAGTAGAAGTCTTCCCTTAAAACTTGATTTGAGTCATATTGGATTGAGTAGGGGACATACACTTGGGGGATTCCTTATCTTCTCTCTTTGGATACTCTTCATCTTCTCGCTCATCATTGTAAATGGGTTAAGGTATATATGGAGCAAAGTTAACTCCTTTTGATTTGATGTCTAGAGAAGAAGCTCTCGTATTTATTGAGGAGGTTGAATGCATGGAAAGTTCTAATCGTGAACTTTCGAAACTCGTAATAGAAGGTTACTGTTTATTAGAATTTGGGTGTGACCTAAATTCCTTGTTTGAAGTATTGAAGAATTCTAATTGAAGTGCATGTTATGAAGAATTCAAGTTTGGAATGTTATTGGAGTTTTATATCAAGTTGAAATTATATTTTGGATGCTCATTGAGAGTTGGAAATTAGTATTAGATTTGAAGAAGAATTTGGGATGGAGAAAACAATTTGAGAAAAAAAAATCAAAACGTCCGACGCCTGTATCTGTTTCCGATTTTTTCCACGTTTTCTTTTCCTACTTCATTTTGGACTCGGTTTTTTGTCATCCTACTTCATCAACAACTCTACTAAGAGGGTTTGGAAGTTCCCTACATGTTTTTTAGAATTATTTGGTTCTTCTATACAATTTTATAGTGTGTAAGAAAATAAATTACTAGAATATAGGATCACTTGTAATTCTCTCTTTTTTATTAGTTTTGAGTCAATAAAATCTTTTATTCATCTGTCATATTTTTGTCTTTATTATTCTTTTATTTGATCATATACTTCATTATTATTTGTCATATAATTTCAATATCTCAATCCGGTTGTTTGTTTCACAACAATGTCCGGATGCTGAAGCAAACTGAATTCGAACGCCACTAGTTTGAAAACTCAATTGTTTGAGAAATTTATGAGGATCCCGATTCTTGATATGAGTAGCTTGGTCAAAGTTTCAGATTGTAAGTCTAGTAACTTTATTTTAGACCAAAGTGTTCGTGTTTCATGGTTGAATTTAAAAAGTAAGCTTTCACATTTTGGAAATCACAACGCCATTGAATTTAAGGTAGTTGCCATAACTTTGTAATATACACTATAAATTAGAACTACAGATTGAGTATATAATCTTCCCAGTCCATGTTTTGCGTCTTAATGCCTAACACTAAAGTTCGCAAAATATTGAGGTCAGACAAAGAAAATGAAAAATTTAGATAACAATTGAAAAATATTGGTCCCTTGTCTAGATTTGACTCAAGAAATGATCAAATAAATTTGTTTTATTATGATGTATAATATTATCATATTTTAGGCCAATTTATTATTCTAATGATGGTTTTGAAATCTAAAACCGTGATGTACTTTGAAGACATAAAATTCTATTATTCTTCGAGTTAAATGACAAATACATCCCAACTAGGTCCACCTCGACAACTACGTGAACGAAGTTGACAGGTTCTCTTTTCAAGGACTTTTTCCCTTTTAACCTTTTCCCACTCAACTACATCACAAAAGGCCCACTCTTCCTCATAGCATGTGTAAACAACTTTTTACGATTACATCAGTGTCCCCCTTTGTTATAGACGGTTCCGGTTAGGCCATAGTTAACTCGGTCTATTTTGACAAATCTATTCTATTTTGATACATTTAAGCATAATCGAGTTCTTGTTATGTACATAACATGGACCCTAAATTTTTTTATGACATGCCATTAAATGTGAGCGCACATGGCATCTGTAGTAGTGATCATCACCAATTTAGGTGACCGTGAGGCTCTTGACTCATTGCCTACTGGTGTTATAATACATTTTAAAGTATTTGACAATGAATCAGGCACCTTCCTTTCAATAGTACGGGAGAATGGGAAAGGAGACATCTTTGATGTACTAGTTATTCTGCCCATGGTAAACAACAGATAGTCAAGTGCGAAGCGGATAACTGTTGAAAGTATTTAAGTAGTAAGTCCACTTCAAGTTGAGTGTTCTCCTATGCTGACTTTTCCAGAGCTTCTAGCAGCACAATCGAGACAACGACGAGTTCTCTGTCCTTGCCGGGATGGAGCAACAAAAATTTTGAGAATTCAAAAGAAGAAAAATCTCTTCTTTTTTTTTTGTTTTTCTAAACTGATAATGGTTTTTACTAATGATAAATAATATTATAAACCAGAGATTAAACTATTGAATTAGGCAGTACTATTAATTTTATATTTTTTTCAGTATTGTTAAATTTAACTTGTCAAACGGTCCATAGATGCCCGTTGTATCAGATATTTTTCCCAACAAACAAAAGACTAAAGCATGTGGGTAAGACCCCTCCACCATGAAACATTGTATTTCCTCGTCGTTTGGAGACAATCTCTTGTTATGTTGATTCGTGGGTCTTGGCAATCAAGAACTTTATACGATTTTTTCTTGTAAATAACTTTAGTCAAATTTTTATTTCAAATCCAATTGAGTGTACAAATTGTTAGTTTCACTAAGCAATTCAAGTTCGCATCTAACTCTTGTTTGATCCACATTATTTTGAAATACATTATTCTTTATCTTCTTTTCAAACATACATTCTTCACTAAAATAATATTACACGCAAACTCAAAATTCTTCATTATTCTGATAAAAATGGGGTTCAAACAGATGTCTAAAATCTTAAGTTTACTGAAAACGGTAAATAAAAAGTTTTAAAGCGAGTTTACGTCTAGAGACCAAGAGACTTGGTGGTTGATCGTTTGAAATGATTCATTATTTTGTTGTGACAATTCAATAAGAGTATCAATGTATTTAGAGAATCATGGTTGCATGAAATGAATTTGTAGTTGATATTTATAGAGAGCGAGCGAATTTAACTGATGAGAAGAAGGTAATAAATTATTTGTAGATTTTCGAAATTTTGGACATGCAGACTTTTTATTCGTCATACAATCTCCTTTGTGAGACATTTCTATAATAATGCCCGAGCTTCTATACTTGGCCAAGGAACCTATTATTTTGGTTGACTTGAGCCCTAACGTTCTTGGGTCAACTTAGGTAAAATTTATAATGGTCCTCCTAGCTCAATACTCAAAGTTGAATGGCATTATCGTGACAGAGAATTTTATACAGCGACTCTCAATCCATCTTCAATTCTATTCATTAAATATTAATTAATTTAAAGAAAAATGTACCTTAAATTGTTGTTTAATCCATATATTTATTTATAAATAACAAAAATCAGCCTCAGTCAACCCTAACTATTATTTAAATCGATAGTAATTAATTCACGTAAATGCACGCAAATTGACATATATTAGGTACATACCAATACCAAGGTGAGTCTATTCCTAGTCCTACATCCCGAGTTATTGCTCATTTTTAATTTATAACTAAAGTTTTGGTCTTCCTTCATTTCGAAAGTAAAACTTGTGCGAATAGGTTTGCGACGTAATCTTTGACTCTATTACATTTTTTTTTTTTTTTCAATTTTCCGAATTGATAGAAGTTGTTCAAGTGGCAACCCTAACTATTTTTTTTTATATTTTATTTTAACATTTTTTATGAAGTAACAAGCTCAAGGATATGAAATTGCAAAGTAAAAGCTTATCCCCCATCCGTTTACACTAGGTTCAGGTCTGCACTTAGGTACACATGTCGCATGATGACGAGAGCATATGAGATATAGATCTTCTTCTTCTATTATTTAGCTTCCATCTTGGTTAATTATTATTATTATTATTGAATCACATTGAATGGAGGTTAGGTACAATGTTACTTTTTTCAATGACAAGTTCGTATCTCATGCTCCTACAAAGAGATTGAATAAGAAACCTTTTTTTTTTTTTTAATCTTTCTCAAAAGCCAATGAATAAATAGAAGGGGTAGCCTTAAAAAATAAATAAAATAAAGGGTGTAGTGATAGAAATTGCCCAAACTTAACTAGTTAGGGACAAAACTCATTTTCTACAAAGAAATTAAGGTTCACAATTTTCTCTCTAACTGAAAACGACAGCAAACAACCTGTGGTCTACCTGTATCTATATCTATCCCTTACGCAGACACACGATAGAAATAACAATACAATAATATATATATACATTCACACACACCCACACACGTGTGTGTGTGTGTGTGTGTGTGTGTGTGGAGAATTAATTGTGTGCTTAAATGAAAGATATGCGCACACCGACTTGAAACCCATAAATCTTTTCTTCCTTACAAGTTTTTTTCTCTGGTCTGCTTTTTCTTAAGCTTCAACAATGGTGGATCTTCAGACTGTGTGTTGTATGTGTGGCGATGTGGGATTCTCCGACAAGCTTTTCCGATGCACCAAGTGCCAAGGCCGCTTCCAACACTCGTACGCACCGAAAATCTCTACACGCTGTTAAAATTTACATGCATATTAAACGATGATGATCAATATTATTTTCACATGATTTGAATTTCATGTATTGCATCATATGAATTTAGGTGAAAGTGAAATATGAACAACCCACCCCTCCTCACCCAACTCCGACATCATCTGCATAATATATTATATTCAACAACCTACGGTGTGCAACTCAACAACCCAATAATCCAGAACTTATTATGGTTTATTCTTGTTTAACTCTTGATCATATCATTTTTCCTCTTGTATAATGTTAGCAGTCCGATTATTTTAATATGCTCCAACAAATCAATATAATAGGGCGGATTAGATCATGGATGGACTAAGAAAGAAAAAGAAGAGAACCGAATTTACGAAATTATACTTCAACACTTGAAAAATTCACAGGTATTGCAGCAACTACTACAGCGAATTTGCAGAGCCGATGGGCGTTTGTGACTGGTGCCAAAGTGAGGAAAGAAATACATCAAAGCCTGGCAATTCTTCAAAGAATTCTTCACAAGTAAATATTCACACAAGATCAGCCTATTCAGGCGACAAAATAAAGCACGACCGCGCAGATGGCGCCGGAGAAAAGGGTGGAAAAAACCCAAGTGGCACGCCCTCGCCTCGCCCCACTACTCGCAGGTACAAGCTTCTGAAGGACGTAATGTGCTGAAATGAAGGAAAAAAGGAAAAAAGACTGTTCTCTCACAATCCTTGTGTGTGTTTTTCTTAAGTGTGTTTTTGTCATCGATTAATGTAAATTGTATGTATTATATTAGATGGTTACAAGTTCTAAAGCTTATCTCTTTACTTTCGTGAAGTTCAAATAGTAAATTTACGTAAATTTATAAGTTAAAATATTGTCTATTAAACTCTTCGACACGTTACATAAGTATTACAAGAATTCTATTCTACAAATAATATAATATAGGTAGGGTTTCTTTGTAGGGTTTAAAATTGTCACCGGAGAGAGGATTCTAAATGAAAGTTGCACCCCATTTCTTTTCCTAGTCGATTCTCTTAGGCAGAATTAAATGTACCTTTATGACAAAGAAAATTCATAGTACCTAAAGCTGCTAACTTTTCCAGATTCAATGAAAATATTTATGGGACTTATGTACATTGTGGTTTTTCTATAAATAAAATTCAAGTACCATTCTTTAACTTGCTATATTGTTGACCAAGAACTTGAGGAGACTTGGCCTCTCCACTGTTTCTCTTTTGTCCATTTGTAATTTAACCAAAAGAGCTCTCTCTCCCCTTTTTTTGGGGTCTTTTTACCCGTCTCCCCACCCCACCACGATATAGCCAAAAGTAAACGCTTTAATTTATATCTAACTTATAAAACTACGACTTGATAGATAGTCCTTACTTGATTTTGTTTAAAATCCAACATTTCGATAAAAAATGATAAAACGGACAGTTGAAAAGTTAATAAAAATTATAAATCCTCTGACATTAATAGTTGATTTTGATTTAGATTTTAATCAATTTTTTTAATTAAACCAAACAGGGACTATAGTTTTATTAACAATGCAACATTCTCCACATACTTTGAGATCGCCTTAAAGCTTTTAACTTGAATTTGAATGTGAGAGTTACTCGATATGAAAATTCATAAAGAAAAATTAATCTCACCGACACTCCCAACTTTCATAGCTTGTACCGTAATATATGATTGTTTTCGTTTTAAAACTTTTTTACATATACTTTAGCAGCTAATCATGTAAATTATTTATAGCTAATATAAATTATAATTGATCGGTTCATTCTATCTCTCGTCTTAGAAATAATTTCTTCGTTGCCATAAGATTACATGATTTTACAAAAATTAAGGGGGCTTGGTTCTATGGTCTAATATATTGCCAGGACTGCTGCTTTGCTGGGCTGAGCCCACTTAAACTTACTACTGGTCCAATACTAACCCCATTCAAAAAAGGGAAGAATACATAAATCCTGCTTTTACTTATACACATTTCAAAAATACCAAAACATATTTCAAATTTTAAAATTCAGGTTTCTTTTAAATTTTTAATTATGAAATAATTATTATTAAATTAATTTATTATTAATATTTAATTCTACTATAAAATAATTAACCCACCCTCACCTCCACCACCCCTACAACTCCGGGGGTATTCCTGAGACTGTTCCGGCCGCCACTCTTCTCCGGCGATCGTTCCGATGACTTTTCCGGCAACTGATCCGATTCCGACGAATATGTTAAGGTCACAAATCTGTAAAATTTGGTGACAATTCAAAAAATTTTAGGTCACAATTCAAAATTTTCGTAAGTCACAATTTGTTTATCGGTCACAATTTTTTCATGTGTCACAAACCACAAAATTTGTAAGTCACAACACTTATTTACGGTTACAAACATCCCATTCATTGAACATACCTTATATTTTAGGTCACAATTTATCAAATTATTAGTCACAATTTAATTATTTTTAGGTCACAAAGTATTTATTGGTCACAATTCATCTAATTCATTGGTCACAAACAACCTAATTCATTTGTAACCACCCCCAAATCATTTGTGACTACGACTTCGCCACTTTCCCCCATCAACGGCTCCACCACTGTTGCCGCCACAGTAACCAAACAACACCAGATGGACCACTAACGCCACTGCCAACAACAAAACCGCCACCAGATCCGCCGCCGATCCGCCATAACCAAAAAAAAAAAAAAAAAAGATCTGCACGCAACCAACACCCAACAGATCGCATCCTCAACCGCACCTAACCATACCCAACCATACCCAGATCGCAGCCCCAACCGCACCTAACCACACCCACAACCCCCAACCGCACACAGATTGCAGCCCCTAAACCGCATTCAACCACACCCAACAGCACCAACCGCACACAATCATCGCACCGCCACCTCACGGACACACACCCAACAACACACAACTCACCAGCCACAAAAAAATGAACACAAACCGCCGACATCCGCCACCGCCATGACACATACAGACAGATCCACCCACCACAGCCCCCACACACACACAGATCGCCACACACTTACAAATCCGTCGATCGCACGCAACCGCACATCGTCGCCTTACACACACAATACCTCCACCCACACCTACCGGCACTCAAATCGACGCTCCACCACCTGCTGGCACTCAAATCGACGCTCCACCACCTGTCGGCACTTAAATCAACGCTGCGACGACTTTGTGGCAGTCGCGACTCGAAGCTCGTCATGGCCGGAGAGGAAGAAGGCGAGACAGAGTGAAACAAGATAGGGATATGAGTGGAAGAAGAGTCACCCTCGGCGGCGGCGACGGCGAGAGAGGGAGTAGAGACGGGATGCAGACGGGTTGGTGAGAGAGAAAGTGGGAGGATTTTGGTTTGAATGATTAGGGTTTGGGGTCAATTTATGTAGAAATAAAAATAAAAATAAAAATAAAAAAATCTTTTATTTATTCCTAAAAGCCTGATTAGTGAAAAATCAAAAGTAAAATCAGGAATTAAGAAATTGGAAATCTAATAACAAGAGAGGGTGTAATTTCCTCTTCAAAAAACTTGATTCAAAATTGAAAATAAAATAAAATAAAGCTCTGATCTGCTGTTTTTGACACGACAAATACAAACGGACAATTGATTTTCACTTGTTTAATTTTTAATAATACTCAACGGTTGAGAATAAATCGGGCATTATTCAGAAAAGTCAAAAGAACGCCTGCCTTGCGGACTATAATAGAATAGAACATTTCTTTCTTGGAGGTTTCTCTAATTTATGTACCACTGAACTAGCATTTATAGTTATGGGACCTTATTGGATAAATCTGAACGAAAAGGACCACGTATACCCTGTTCGTCACAATTAGCCTAGGTGGGGAGAATTCACACCCCCCCCCCCCCCCAAAACCAACACGTACGTTGGCCCCCTGTCATCGTGTAGCGTAACTCGACCTTATTTACTCCAAAATTTCACTCACATCCAAGCACGCGTTGCATGCTTATATCTCTTGATAGTCGTTCATAGCTCATTTTATTTTGTCCGTATTGTATAATACTGAATAACATTAGAAAATGTAAAAGTACTGTTTTTACTGGGTATATTAACGTTCTGCCTTTGGTTCATATATCGTCGACCAATCCTTCATAATTCATATTTTTGTTGAAAAAACTTCTTTTGTTGTTCTTTACAAAAAGACTATAAGTCCCTATTTGGAACCAATTAAACTTCAGATTTTAATTCAAATTCAAAGTCAATAATTAATTTTAATCATATATTTCATGAGTTCCACAACTTTTCAATTACATATTTTATCAACTTTTATTAAAATTTACTAAAACTCTGATTTTAATCCCCACCAAACAGTGGAGAAAATACCGGAAGCTCACTTACACGAGCAAATTGGAATTATATGTATGTATGTATGTATATAGATACAGATATATAATATATTACTCCTCAGTATCTTGAGGAAAACATTCTCTACCGTTATAGACACAGATTGGACACAAGAAAAACAAATCATTTTGGGGTATCGTTCTCTCTTAATTGAGTTGAGTTCTTGTCTTCTTTCCATTGAATATTCATACATTTTCCGTATCTGCTGCTACTAATTGAACTTTGTGTGATTTCTTGATGAATCATGTATGTTTTCGTACAGTTGGATGGCAATTCTCAGCATCGACAATGACTTTTAGCCCTCTTGACGGAAATTCTTCAATGCCTTCATAATTCATGAGGATGCCTTCATTGTCATTGTTGCTTCAGTGATTCATCCACTTTCATCGTAGTTTTTGAAATTGGATGGGATAATTTAAGCCCCTCATTGGTCCGAATTAAAATCTGATTTTAATTCAAGTCAAAGTCAAACAATCAATATTAGTCACATCTTTCATGGGTTCCACAACTTTTCAACCACACATTTCAAAAATTTCTATCATAATCTACTAAAAATCTAATTTTAATCCCCCACCAAACACCCTATAAGTTTGTAATTAAGCCCATGTTGAAGTAAATTAAAATCAGACTTTCAGTCGATTTTGATAAAAGTTAATAAAATATACGGTTGAAAAGTTTTGAATCCCATAAAATATATTGTTAAAATTAATTATCGATTTTGACCTGAAATTTTTAGTAGTTTAAAATCTATACCAAATGGTGGTTAAAGCGCAATCGGTAAATATGTTTTTTTGCTGCAACTTTTACATTCTTGTTTTTAGTTCTAGAATTCCATAATTTGGTAACCTGGGAATCCCATGAACTTAATATAGTGCTACGGGATTTAACAAATAGTGTAAGTTACAATTTTAGGGCGTGTTCGATAGAGATTAAAATCGGATTAAAATTGAAAAATTAACCGTTATTGTTGACTTTTATTAGACGAGTAGGATCCAATAACGACTATGTTTTCAATTTTAATTGGATTTTAAACTTAGTCAAACATGCTCTTAATAAATTACATAAACCGGTAAAATGAATAATACAGTTGAAAAATTGTAAATTCAAAAAATATATATATACAACTGTAAGCAAGCGAAAACTATTATTTAAAAAAATTACATACACTGTAATCAGGAATAACACAATGTAAGTTACATTCAAAAATTACATACATGTAAAAGCTGAATTGCAAAATTTAACACTGTTTAATATTTTTCAATTCACCCCATATTTTATCCATATTTGTGTAAATTGCTCATTTTACTTATGAGCTTGACCAAACATGACTATTCTCATCTCAGCAGCCCATTAAAACACATGATATTGATATGGGCCGTCCAAATTTAGAACTCGGGCCTAGTCCAAGTAAAAGAACAAAACAACAAGCCAATTAATACATCGACCGAAAATATAAAATAAGAAGAAATGAATTGAAAATGGTATTAAGCAAAAATTATTATAACAATAGGTATTTTTGACGATCTTTCAGAAGATCGACTAGGACAATGAGCAAAAACCCGGACGAGTAATATAGTATGAGTGAGGCCATGCTCACAACTTCGAGCATTTACTCTTTCCTCTTCAATCCGAAAAAATTTACGTGGACAGTGACGGAGAGAGGCGAGGGTCACTTTTTAGTTTTTATCTCACCTTCTATTATATTAAACTATTGTACGTGAGCATGCGCATAGGTTGAGGGGATGGGAACTATAGTACCTTATTATCCTCAAAAAGAAGATTGCACAAATTGGCGTAGGTAATAAAAAATGGTCCCCTCTTTTAACTCAGAGGGAAAAGTGTATTCTTTTCTTCTTTTTTTATGTTTCATTAAAAGAAACAACGTACAGTTGAATATATGTGTCTCCCTGTTTCCCAACTCCATAACTCTCTGTGCAAAGTTTTAATTGTACACGTGTCAACAACCCATTGCTCTGATTGAGATGATGATATTATTAACTCGTATTGTGATATGTATTTTGCAAAGTATAAAATATGGGCATGTTTGGCAAAATAATTTGATTTTTTATAAGCTGGAATCCTATAAAATACGTGGATTAAAATTTATAAACCCGACTTATACGTCAAATAAATTGGTGCCACTTCAACAAATTGTTTGATTTTTACAATCTTGAGCTCTTTTTTCTCACGACCTGTTTAATTAAAGTTTTCTTGCTACATCAACGATTTTTATCTTCTCCAATGAATGGAGGGGATTAATTCTATTGATTTTTATGTGAGAAATGTTTGAAAAAAAGAATAAGATAGCAAGGAGTGGTCACAATCAAGCAATTTCATGAAATCTTTGTTGAATAGGGAAAATCTCTCAAAGTGGGACATCTCTCTCTCAAGTGTATGGCCAACTCTTTTTACAGACTGTTGCATGGAAGGAATGGCCAACGACAAAAGTATTCACAGACATCCATGTGTACGTATCAGGCGTGACCTTTTCAACAAAATAATTAAGAGAAAATTGAGAAATTGTTTGGGTCGAATTAGAATTTGATTTTACTCTAAGTCAAAGTCAAACAATCAATATTAATCACAGTTTTCATGAATCCCACATCTTTTCAACTACACATTTCAAAAACTTCTATCACAATCCACTAAAAAATTAATTTTAATTCCCATCAAACACCATATGTTACCATCTTTTTGGATTTAAAGAAAGCACCTTTGGAAGTATTTTTAAGCAAACCAAGCATTGATTTTATTAACAGATAATTAATTTTAACCATACATTTCATGAAATTCACAATTTTTTTACAACATATTTCATCAATTTTTATTAAAATATAATCTTTATCTAAATCAAACAGGGACATAGTAAGTGTATGTAGTCGGAAAAGAAAATCGCATCCCTTAGTATATCGAGAGCCCGTGACATGATAGTTCATAGAAGTTGCTCATCGTACTCACGATAATATATCCCACGTAATCCGAACTTAGGATTTCAAAAAGATAATTCGACTAGGCCTATCTATGTCTAGTGTTCCAATCAATCAACAATTATAATAAGACTTGCTTAATATGATTACATGCGTAAGTTTCGATGAATTTTAATTGTCCCTCGAACCTACTAACATGAACCAAAAGTGCCTACCAAATGTAGATTGTTTCCTCATCACTCATTGTCAACTTTGCTTTCTTTCTTACCTTGCATTTTTCCCTTCTCTCTACTCTGCAAATCAGCAGCTTTTTCTTTAAGCATCTAAACCCTATCCATCCGGCCCTATACATTGTTCAACTGTAACCCTACGCCACCCCAATATCTCCACTTCTTTTTTATAATTTGTTTTCCTTTTTTATAAATACAAAAAAGTTACTAATAATTTTGGACCATATAGATCCCCAACTTCAACTTATATGCAGCATCTGCATAACCCAAGTTTGTGCGTGCGTGTATTTGCCGACATATATCTAACTACTAATATCGAGGTACAGCACATGGTGAAAGATGGAAAATAATATGAACCTGTTCAGCGATCGAAGTAGGGAACATAATGATAGTTGCCATGCTTGGGAGATCTGGGATCTTGCCAACCGCTTCCGCCACCCACCACTCACCACCTCCTCCACCGTGCTAGTGGATGCACGTGCTTTTCATATGAACCATCAAGATAATACTGCAAATGATTCTTCATTGTCTCAGTCCGACTTCCATATAGACCCACATTTGACTTGCTTGAAGCTGGGCAAGAGGCACCACTACGAGGATGTCACAGCGGGGTCTTCAATGACCAAGAAAGGCAAACCCAATAGTACATCTGGTGGTGGCGGGGGTTCTTCGGCGGCGGCGCCTCCAATTTTGCCGAGGTGTCAGGTGGAGGGATGCCAAGTGGTGCTAGTGAATGCCAAGGACTACCACAGAAGGCACAAGGTTTGTGAAATGCATGCCAAAGCTCCAAAAGTAGTGGTTCATGGCGTTGAACAACGTTTCTGCCAACAGTGTAGCAGGTAAAAGTACAACTATCCGCTGCTTTCTACATGTATTGTATTGTTCATGTGCAAATGGAGTCGTTACAGTTTTATATTATAATAAAAAAAGATAGAAATGTTAGAAAAAAATATGGAATACGAGTTTTCTAAACGTGTTTTGATCATATGGAGTTGTTGCAGCAACTGATGAGTACGTAATCTCAAATTGATATGAACCTCTATAAATCTTGAGCGTTCTTTTGCGTAAGCCGAGATTTGATTGCTCTTGGTACAGAATTAAAAATTCTCAACACAAATGAATTATGAATAAGCAATGACTAAAATGTACATATATTTTGATAGGTTTCATGCAGTGTCAGAATTTGATGAATCAAAGAGAAGTTGCAGGAGGAGATTAGCCGGCCACAATCTTAGAAGAAGAAAGAACCCTCAAAGCCATTCTCTTGCTAGGAAACCTTATCAAGGTATAATAATAAATTAATATGATACCATGGACAACGTTATTTTTACTAGATAAAGTAATTTCATAGTCACACTAAAAGATAGAAGTGCTCGAACAAATACAGAGTTTTATACGAGGATTTTGGTAAAGAAATTGTGTGGTTTTAATTTGTTTTTGATCATAAAGAAAGTAATTTGCTTTCTGGGATTAGCTTGCCTTACAGTTTACACTCCATTTCATTTGTTCAGTTGTATATTATTATAGAATAATGCTATCTAGCACAAGTTTAAGCGATCACACTCAATAGATTCTACCATTATTTCAAAAAATTGTTTACTACAGTAAGATTTTTCACCACACATTCACCTATTAAAATATTCTACACATAAACCAATAAAATTACTTTAAATTTCAACCACACATTCTCCAAAAAATACTATTCATTACTCTATTTTTCTTCCAATAATGGGAGACAAACACACCCGAATGAATTGTGGTGATCTCGAACTGATGTTTAATACCAGTGGTGATGAATAACATTATTCTTTATTATAATATACAACCAATATGCAAAATTTATCTTTAGCTCCCAATATAAATAAGAAAGTACCTAACTTTGTGAGATGACACGAAACATGATGAGAGCACACGTTATTCATAGTCATGATTACAGCGGTCGATTTAGGGTATAAGCTACCAAATTAAGTTGCAAAATCCAATCCATACCAAACGTGCTGGACATAGGTCTTGTCCGATGCTGATTAGTGATTTATCTCTAACGTTTGGTCATCCTAGTGTTTTTATCTAGGACTTTAACATGAAAGAAATTATTCTCGTAGGCATCAAAGAGATGGCGGGTAGATATCCATATTCGCCAACAAACGGGGAGTGTGCTCTCTCTCTTCTGTCATCAAAATACAACAGCTTGATTCCATATACAGACCCTCCATCAAGATGCACCACTGCCCTACACGATTTGATTGTAGAAAACCGTGCAGCCATCTTAGCCACACAGCTCAACTTGCACCAGATGAAGATTGCAGACCCGACCCAACAGGGATCCGTTAGGTTTCTAAACAACCAGATTATACCCGGTGTCGACTTGACATTGGACCTCATGCAGACCGCTCCGAGTTCAGAATTCGGGTTCCTGTTTATGCACGATAAATCTGGAGAAGAATGTCGTTCTGAATCGTGGAAAGTTCCTTTGGGATATTGATTATGTAAGACTTCCAAACATTCTTTAATATATATTTTATGAATATGTTGAAAAAAAATTAAAATATTCTGTATTGTAAAATAAACGTGTCTTGAGTATTCATGTGTGCATCTATTTATCTGAATAATGTAAAAATCATTTGAATTCTTGAATAGTGTCACATTTGTTGTATAAATATATATTAGAATTTACTTTACATTGTATCGAAACAGTTCAAACTATTGCGAGTATTTTCCTTGTGATTCATTTTCATTGCTAACGATGCCACAACCAGGCACCAGCACCACCATTGTGAGACCATTTCTTCATATTAATACTGCCACACTCAACTTTCCGTTGGGCTCACAATTTATCAAGTATATTTAGATATTTCTAACGTTGAAAACTGCTTGTATAACTGTAATAAAACGATCGATCCAAATATTCAATCGAGGGCCAACTTATCCATAAGCGTAGAGCAACCGGCTACTACACTAAGCACAAGTTGGGAGCCAATTAATAGTGCAATTTTTTCGGAATTTAAACTGTTATTCTACGAAGATCAATTATTGAAGTTAGAGGTGAAAATCGGTCACATTGATCTTGAATGCAACTACTCAGATTTTTCAAACTTCCGCACGTGGCAACTGATGAGAAACACAGAGGTTTTGCCTTATGTGGGGGCTGATACATAGCAATATCACGTGCCCAGTGCGTGATAAAAAATATATATTCTCGTGAATAGAAACAATTCAATGAAGTCGTGAAGAATAAAATATAAGCCCCTGTTTGGTACATATTAAAATTTTCATTCTCATTCATCTACTCATTTTCAACCACACATTCTTCAATAAAATAATATTTTCCATCACATCAATAATTTTTCCTTCTTTTTCAACCACAAATTCTCTATTAATCTACTATTCTAGAATATATTCTTCCAAAATAATGTGAATCAAACACAAATGTAGTCTCCATGCAAGAGACGACTTAAAAATCAGAATAGGCTGGATAAAACTCTCGAACCGAATCGAACCCGAATCGAAGCGAGCTGTTCTTAATAAGTTAAATACTCGAACGAATATCTGAATCGAGAACCGAACATTATTTCTCGATTCAAGACTAAGAATCGAAAAATCGAATAAGAACTGAATCTAAATAATTTTTTATATTGAATTAATTAAATTATTCTAATTTTTTTAAAACAAATTAGAAAATTAATTTATTTAGTTGAACATTTTTTAGTTTATTTGTGTTTGTTAATTTTTTTTTTTCAATTATGCTTGTAGAGTTTCTTAGTATGATAAGTCAAACAATTAATGATTAAATCAAATATTTGGCAAGAATGCTACTTGCAGTCGCGCACTGCAGCAGTCGCCATATGTGGCACACACATGTCAAGTGTGTATTTGATGCATCAAATGTGGTCAAAAATTACCACATTAATGTATCAAATAACTACATGTCATGTGTGTGCCATATAGGGCGACTGCTGCAGTGAGCGGCTGCAAGCAGCATTACTCAATATTTGGTAAGTATTGCAAATACTTAAAAATATTTTATTTTTATTACTTTTAATTTATATATTTCATTTTTTTTATGTAAACTGCTTGAAACAAATGAATTATTGATATGGATCACCGATATTTTAGTATTAGTGTCTATTTTTTTGTATTTGTACACATTGAATTAATCTTATTGGACAACTTGTTATTTATATATTTTTAAATTGGGCTACGTTAATTTGTAAAAGTTACGAATGAACATGTTATTAGTTGTATTTTTGTAGTGTAGCTGTAAATGTTAAAAAATTTAATTATGGTACGAAATCGAACGGAACCGACCCTGAACAATTCCATAATTATATAAGGACCCGACGGTTCCATTTATTAAATACTCGAAAATTTTGATTCGATTCGATTCTCTTCAATCGGACCATGTTCAGTCCTAGATCCGAGAACAAAACTTACAAGTACTTTCAAAAAGCTCAATACTTAAATTGACGTAAAATTTTACTCCACATGTACCGTGAGATGATTATTCAATTGAACTTTTGCATCTATGATATGATGATGTTTTAAAATTTCATACTCAAAATGTTGGAAAGTAATTATCTTCAAACTGTCAAAATATGTAATTCATTACTACCAAACTGATTTTACTGCCATCTTTTTCAGAGCAATGGAAAAGTTACTGCAGATTCTCGGTCAAAATCCTATTTCTTTTACCTCAATTAAGTTACTGCATTCCCTCCAGAAAATATCAGAGTAACAGACAAAAGTAAATAATGCAAAGACTAACTAAAAATAGCAACACGCTGCATGTGGGTGCCTGTAAAACTAAACCTTGTAACAAAATGGAAACAAGTGAATGCCCCATGTAAAAATCCAACTACAGTAGAGTGTCGAGCATAAAATTTGAGAATAAAATTCCCACAGGAATATAAAGATACTTATAGAAATTTATATATATGTTACATACGATAATGATTCAAGTGTAAATCGAATTCATCTGTTTTTAGAGGAAATTAAGATTGAAATACAAATAATCCAGACTAAAATATGTCAAATTCATCTTCTACTAGGTCTAGGTAATCTGCGACACATAAGATCAGATCTTGAATCAACCAACCCGTTTCAGTAAAAAATTGTGCTTGTTGAAGAACTCGTTGTACCCTGATATGATCTTTGGCTAAAATCCAGTGAAATTCTTGGCGGTGAAATCGCAGCCGTGAGCAATGAAGAGTGAGTCCCGGAATCTGGTGGAGACCCTGAAATCAAATCAAATCAAACGCAGTCCAGTTTTTTATTTTCTTTTGGTTGTCCTTGAGCTGAATTTATTCAGAGAGTAAGCTTACTTGTGAGGTTTTCAGAGGAAGAATTTCCGGCAGTACTGTCGAGTAGAGACTTGTTGCTCGGTTCTTGATTTGGTTGCTGGGATTTTCGCCTCCGCCGGTTATGGTCAGCTAATCTTTTCCGGCAACTCCTCTTCCCGTTATCGAATTCCGAAAGAAGATGAAATCTGATTATGGGAAAATTATTCAGAAAAATTCAAAAGGAAATCATAAAGAATTTGATGTGGGATGCTAAAAAAATTCATTAAAAGATTGTTGAGTAGATAAAAAAAAACAGTACATTTAAATCAGTACATTTACTATAAGAAGCAAAAACCAACGGTACGTTAAAACGTAACTGAGAGCAAAATCATGAGGAAGCATAAATCTACGGACCAAAATGCCATTGGGATCAACCCATGTACCGTCCAACCCAATCATGAGCTTGTTAACACTCCAAAAGGGCAATTTATTCGGTCAATATTCACCATTAACACTAGGTTACAATTAAAAGAAAAGAAAATATGGTCAAGAATGTACAACCTGCTGCATTGTTGACAGAATCGCTGAGTCAACCCGGCAGTGACGACTGTGGCGGCCTTGGAGTGGAACTCACACACCTTGTGGCGGCGGTGGTAGTGTTTGGCGTGGGTCAGGTCCGCGTGGCAGCCTTCAGCTTGGCATCTTGGGGAGTTGACTGAGCCGTGCTCCATTACCCTGGACCGGCGGTAGAGCCGGTTCACAAAATCGTCCTCGGAGGAAGAAAAATAAGTCCTCCCACCTAAATTAAGCCCAATCCTACTGTTGCTGGAGTTAAACTCGAACCCACCAACAACCGGCTCACTCTTGGGAACCATCATAAACCCAGTTGGTTCAAGAGTGAGCAATGAGGCCTGTGGTGCATGAGGATTCGAATAAGATGACCCAGAAGCGCCATAAGAGCGTGGGTCATAGAAATTAGTCAAATGGGTGTTAGTATTTGGGTGGTGAAACGGGTGGTGGTTATGGTAGTGGTGGTGGTTGTGGTTGTGAGAAGTGACGGTGGCGAAATCATTAGGGTTAACAAAAGTGTTGGCTTCCGTGAAGTTATGAGTGGCATATGGGTCAAACATCTGTCGGTTTTGGTTAGAATCTTGGGCCGTTTCTTCGCCTGAGAGCATGATCGTTGATGGATTCCCCCATTCATAGTCCACCATTGCCTCTACTTTAATTTGCCCCCACCAGCAGAATCAAATAAACAAAAACGACACCTTGAACGGCTCTGTGAGCATAAAATAAACAAAAGTAAAAATTATTTGCTAGATATCTGAAATCAAAAGAACTTTAGAAAGAGTAAGAGTGAGAAAAATCAGAGCTTTAAAGCGGAAAATTATGGTGAGTGAAAAAGCTGCAAAAGACTTTAGCTTTCTGTTGTCCGTGTGAGTTGCTTTATGGCAAAGCAACGAGTTCCTTTTCGAGTTTAAACTTTTGCGTGAGTTTGAGGATCGTGTCGGGTTTAAGGGTTCTTGTAGCATTTGCAAGAAATTGAGAGAAAAGAAAATGAAAGATAGAGAGAGAAAGCACCTTGTGGCAGTTTGGACACAGAGACTGTATGTTTAATGAAAACCCTACAAGTGAAGTATTAATAGTCGCTACGTTTCACCATTTTTACAAGGATCACCACTTGCCTCACCATTTCTCTCTCTCTAAAATACCATTTATCTCTCAATAATTCTCTCTCTTTCTTATCTCTAACAGAGAGTAGAGAGAGAAAGACTGGGTTTCTCTTTCTAGGTTATAGGAGATATGAAGAACTCGGAACTGCTGACCTATGACTATGAGGCGGCTTAGCTCAGAGATAGCCTAAACATTTGGACTTGAATGAAATTACTGTTTTACCCTACTCTGAGTTAGAATATTGCACTACAGCCACTCGTATAAATTTAAGACCAAGGCACATTATTTCCTCTAATACTATACATCAGCATAGGTTTTTTTCCCCCAAAATTAATCAACATTTTTTTTCTCTATTTGTTTGAGTCTACACCTATGCTATAATGACTTCATTGTAAGAGTATAGCTGTGTAGTGAACTAATTAAAAATATAAATTAATTAGGTAAATAATAATTTTTTCATTAGTTATTTCAAATTTTTGTATGTATTGTGTTTGTGCTTCGTCTCATGCGTAGAGTAGATAAAAAAGATTCAAGATTCGAGTGCACCCCATGTAGGTTTGTAAAAGATTAGGTATTGCCCAAAAAATAAACAAATTTTAAAATCATTAAAATCATTAACTTAACATGAACGTTAAACTCGAATTTCTTGACTATTATTACTGTCTCATCCCGTGTGAACCTTGTGTGTGAGTCATATCAATCTCATAAGCCACATGTCACACTTTGTCCACGTCATATGAATAACTTAAACGATTCTAAAAATTTTTAAATGTATTGCTTAAAAAGGACGGATAAGATGAGGCTTCAAACCTGAGACGCCATAAAGGAATGGTTTCGCGCAGTGTCAGTGAACCTGCAAGCTAAGTTAAATAAGGCGAATTATCTTCTTTCTTCACCAAAGTTACAGTAGAACAATATGCCTATTTGCCTTGTAGAAATTTGAAGTCCCGTGCAACAAAAGAAAAAGCTATCGAACCACAAAAATGTGACTTCACGTTATTTCGTAGGAACAACAAAAATAACCTCTTGTCATATGGCAGGAGCCCATTTTTACATAAGCTAATCTCATTAAAAAGTGAAATTGAATCAAAGAAGAACGAATTAATTGATTTCAGGCATGAAAATGAGAAAATAATATATGAATAGAAGATACTAAAACTTACCAATCGATTGGTGTCATGTGTCAAAGTAAGTGAGAAGATCTGAAATATCCTTAGCATAATTTTTGTGTATACGAAATCAAACGTAGCCAAATCTTTGTCCATTTTGTTTCTCTTGTATACTTATTTGGCAACTAACTTGACTATTGAAATGCAAACAAGGGCTAAATCCCCTTTGAACAATTGCCTTTGCAAACTATCGGTGTGCATCTTTAGTGGCAAGGATACGTTAATAGTTCATATCTCAAAGCAATTTTGGTTAAGTCTAAAAAAATCTTTTAACTCTCTCTCTCTCTCTCTCTCTCAAAATGTGATTTTATATTGATCATATACTTATGAATATTGATTTCATAGTCTAAAAAAATGGGATAATTACATTGGTACCATAATTTTTACTTGTTGCATTATATTTTATTGTATCATTTATATCCCTAACTTTTTTTTATCAAGTTTTGATCCTCAATTTCTTATTAATTAGCACATCTCATTGTTGACCATAGTTTCTACCAAAATATTCTGTTTTGCATGCTTTGCAATTGGGGAAAAATAAATGTCGCACTTTCGTCTTTATTGTTTTCTTAATATGATGGACAAATACGTATTTTTACGCTTCCAATGGACTTTTTGGACGAAAATCATTCTTAATAGATGAAATATATTGATTAATAAAATGTTGAAGATAAAAATTGAATGAAAAAAGGTTAATGACCCAAGTGCTATAATGAGCAAACCTTGAAGACCTTGAGTGCAAGTAAAATATGATACAACGAGTAAAAATTCTAGTGTGAATATAATTACTCTTAAAATCGAACAAACTAGTCAAGAAACATTAAAAATTTAATAAATTTTCAGTTAGCTTTATTAAATTATTCTACAACTTGTATTTGTGTTGATTCATCAATTATTTGCCCGTGGTCTTTTAAAAAAAAAAGTCTTACTAATAATTTTTTAAATGTTAGAAAAAATGTTTATAATAGTTTTTTTTAATAAATTGATCTCGTCCAAATTAAAAATATTAAATAGTATATCTTGATAAAAATTAAAACAAGTGAGAGTTGCAACCAGGTTCAAACCTTTTATTTTATTGTAGACTTGACCCAAACATTTCATTTGTATCACCCATAATATCAAACCTTTCAAATATTCGCACTTGGAACCCAATCTAATGAAATCCGTTAGTTCATCTGTCAGTTGACCAAAAGTCAATTATTTGACTAAATTTTGACTAATTTTAAAAGGTTAAAATAGTAAATTTACATTTTCTATATTAAAACAATTAAAAGAAAAAAAGAAAAAGAAATATCTCGTTGACTCACCCTGAAAACCAAAAATTAGGAACCACCAACGTCCTAGGCCACCATCACTCACGCCACCGTCTCTGCAATTAACAGTTAGCAACCTGCAATGTTCCAATTCAAAAGCAATTCTGCAGGGAAATTGGTGGCCTTTAAATCCTCCAATCTCGCACAAGTCAGAATCCACAATCACGACGATCGCACCATTAAAAAAAAGTGCCTGCCGAACCAGACTGTCCAAATGAGTGTCATTTGGTCCCCAGAAAGTAACCACAATAATTTTCAAGCACACTACTAGAACCCGTGCTCCTTTGTTATTCTCCGCCAAGACCTTAGCCATGTACATGACGGTGCCATCGGCGAAGCAACCCTGTTGGTACATCATGAAGCGTTTCACAGAGGGACGGTGGTGGTGGCGTGAGTGAAGGGAACAATGAAGCATAAATTACAAACAAAAGGGCGAGATAACCCCACTACAATAACATTCACTAATTCAACTAATAACATTTACTTGAACCCATTCAGTGCACCACTAATAGTGCCCAAGGGCCAAGTCAGCAACTACATATCTCCAATTCAACTCACTGCCCAACTTTAGTGCTCCACTAATAGCATCCATTTGAGCCAATTTCTCACCATTTACACAAACAGGAAGCAGAATACCGGAACAGAGAATAAAGACAATTATCAAAGTACAACATCGAAATATAAACTAAAAACAAAAGGGCAGTGGCGATGGCGGTGGCCGGGGACGTGGGTGGTTCCTGATTTTTGGTTTCCAGGTGAGTGGGTGGGTGTGGGGTGAGTGAAGAAAGTGAATGGCATTTCTTTTTTTCTTTTTTTTTCGGTTTTAATTGTTTAATAGAAAAGGGTAAATTTACTATTCTAACCTTTTGAAATTAATTAAAATTTTGGTCAAATTAGGACTTTTGGTCAACTAACAGATTTTGTGGGATTGGACTGCAAGTGAGAATTTTTGGTATCACGGATGATACGAATAAAAGGTTTGGATCAAGTCTGTAATAAAATGAAAAGTTTGATACCGTGACCACAATTTCCCCTAAAATTATATACTCTTTTTGATAGTTGAAGTAACATTTTCAAAATAGTTTAAAAGGACAAAATAAAAGATATTTATATTACTTTTTGTACAAAGAGAATATCTGACATGGAAATTAACCTTTAGAGGAGGTTTATGTAATTTTAATGAATAATGCTATGTGTACACAAACTTTCACACAATCTTTTACACCTCCCTCACATGAAGGGGGGTCCACATATAATAAAATAATCGTGGGCCCCCCTCCATGTGAGAGAAAAGATTATGAAAGTGCATAATGAGATCACCCAATTTTAATAGGAGTTCCGCTACACAAACCGGGCCACATAGGCCATGTTAGTAAAATTAGCCTTATTTGTAAAAATTTGATTAAAATTCAAATCAAAGTAAGCGGTTAATTTTAATCGTACATTTAGTGGAATCACGATTTTTCAACAACACATTTATCAAATTTTATCAAAATTAACTAAAATTTTGGTTTTTATCCAAACCAAATAAGGGCTTAATATTTTAATTTTTCAGTAAAAACCAATATTTTTTGAGTTATAGGTTTGGGTAATACATGTTACTATGTTACTTGTAGAATTATCATTAAAATATTTCTAATTTTTTATTAAAAATAATATATTTTGGGATAACATACATGTTACTATATATTTTGGGGTAACCAATATGCCATCAATATAAGGTAACGCATACTTGTTAAGTAATACACACATGTTATTAGCACTATAGCTCAACATATTTTAGCGGAAAACATCCCAAACACCATCATTCAGCACTTTCCACCACCATTGTTGTCGTCTTCACCATGATCGGAATGAAGCTCTGAAACATTACCATCTTTAAAATCTCGCCAATACTGTCATCAACATTAAGGTATCACGTGTTATTTGCAAGGTAACACACATGTTACCACCACCATAACTCGATATTTCCTAGAAAAAAATTCGAACAACGTCAATCGGCACTCTCCACCATTTTCACGTGTTACCACCCTCGTCGTCCCTAGCCAATTGCAAATTCTGGTGTGACCAAATTTTACAAAATTTCATTGGGTTAAAGAAATTACAAAGCAACTGGTGTTGATTTCTCATTGTAAAATCCAATAAAGATGTGTACAGTGTAAAAGTTTCATGGTCTAATCTCCAGTTGGCAACATGACTAGCCGCCAGGAACTACATCCACCTAAGTATCTCGATATGTTCGATTTCTATTTTAAAATATAAAAATTTGAAAATGAAGATCGAGATCTTAAAATTTAGATCTAGATTTGAACATATGATCTGTGAGGACACACGAAGGAGTTGTTGGTCATTGCCATCATTGATGTCGGGGAAGGAATGTTTTTTTCACGACGATGACAACATGATGGTGGGATAGTCCAAAAATGAAGGCGACGATGCGGCTAGTTGCATTGGTGGAGGTAGTTCGATGATGTGAGTGGGTGATAGCGGTGGCGGAGGTGACAAACGAGAGATGGTGAAAGTATACTATATTGTGTAAATTGCTTCGTAATCCAATCATGTTTTCAATAATATTTAAAGCCATTTTGGTACGTTTCAACATGGGGAATTATACAATACATTAATGGATAAACCTTTTTTTTTTTTTTCTCCGGTGAAAAAGTCGTAATGTTTACAAATGCCAGTACAATTAGATATGCACTCAATATTAGACACAATTACCCAATACGATTTTAATTTCTTTTTTTATAGGCATAATGAAGATAACTTTTATAATTCTATTAAAAGTAGGGTTTTGCTACTTGTGTCAATCTTGGTGTACCCCTCTCTATTTGTGAGTGGGCTATCTGCGATATGTCAACCTCAGCGTACAAGTTGCAAAACCCTTAAAAGTTAGGGTGGAATTCAATTTGAACATGGTCGATGGAATGATAGGATAAAAAGTACATTTTAAAATGTAACGGAAGTCATGACAAGAATAATGAGGTTTCAGTTTTTAATGCACCGGAGCTACTGGTGTAAGTTAATTTTATGATTCAGACTACGTTTGGTAAAACAATAACGTTTGGTCGATGCTTGAAGCATTTACCCTCTGGTTGTCTTTTTTTAAAACAAAACTCTTCAATTCTCATACTAATTTTTAACCACATTCAAACAATAAAATTACTATTTAATTTTTTTATTTTTTATTTTATTTGGCAAAATATTGACCATAGTAGATTTTCTTTTCTTCCCACTTGGGAGGGGAGGACATCCATAAAGTGGCATTTAATTGCTTTCTTGCAAGTGAACAATAGCTTTCATTGGGTAGGATGGAATTATGCTGTCGTTATTTCTCCCAACCACGCAAAACAATGGCGCGTGATCACACTCTTCACCCATTGGGTATCTTTTTTATTTATTGCCCAACACCAAAGTTTTTAAGTAATTTGTTTTTTGCATGAATTAATGCCCTGTTTGATAGTCAATCTTTTCCATGGAAGATGGAAAATTTTCACCATTTTCCAACTTTTTTGCTGTTTGATAGGGTATATTTTCCAGGCAAAATATTTTCCATTTTAACATCACGTGACCCTCTTTTCCACAGAATCCTTGAATTGATTTTCTCATGTTTCATCTAGTTTTTTATTTTCTTGGCAAGCTGGAATTGCAACCAAAATCATCCACTCCATCGGCACCTTCAACTCCAAATTCATCCACCATGCCGTCGGATAAACCACCGGATTTCCATACCGTCAACATGTCCTCATCCCACTCTTCAATTCCATACCAAAAATCATACATAACAGCTCCGAAATCAGACAAAATTTGGGCTCAAAATAAGTCTTCACGCACGGTTTCAACACCAATTCCGGCCAACCCTCCAACACCGACGGCCATACTCCATTACAAGCCCTAATACTCGTCAATATGAGCAGTTTCATGCTCCCATATCACCAAGAAACGTTTAAAATCAGGCTCAATTCCGTACCACTTAGATTGCAGCGAACCACGCACATTGCAGCCCGAATTCCAGCGCCGGCATTCAGAACCACGGTCGCGCACCACCAACATTATCTCCTCCTCATTAGGCGGACAACATACATATATGGGTTTTCGTCAATTTAGCTCGAATCATACTAGCCAATCCTTTTTGCTATGCTCCACCAACCGGACATTGCAACCCCTGTTGACGAATGTTGGAGCTGCAGTAGCAATTGATACCCTTGCTGGTGGCGCTGGTACTGGTAAGGAGAAGATGGGAGGCATTGGGAGCCCAAGAGAAAGGGAGAAGAGGAGAGACCAGGTGAAATGGAGAAGACGGAGGAGAGGAGGATATGATGGGCCTCTGTTTTTGTATTAGAAGGGCATTCAATTTTGTCAATTTCAGTTTTTTTTTTTTTTTTGAAACAATTTCTATCCCAATCGTAACAAATTTTATTCCTTTACTTGATAATTTTCATGCAAAACAACGCTAAAAAAACACAAAAAATTCAAAATTTTAATATTTTTCAGGTGGAAAATTATACCAATCAAACACACTTAATTGACAATTCCCAACAAAATGATTTCTAGGCAAAACATTTTCCCTAGAATACATTTTCTTTCCACATATTTTCTACCATTACAGTCAAATGCACCCTAAAAGAAATTCTTAGTTACGTATTGCGATCTAAAAAATTACTTCTTTTAAGCATAATTAGGCACACTATATAAAATATTAACTTTTATACTTTTTTTTTTAATCTCATGTACAACAATATACAATGTGTAGTGAAATTGTAATTTTTTTCCCACTGTATCATATAAATCCTAAAAAAATTAATTTATATAGTTTTTAAAATTTACGAAATAATAGTATATGATTTGGATTTTTTTTATATTTTCTTCTCGAACAGTGAAGTGTGTGTATTTATAGTTCTTTGTAACGTGCCAAATTCAACCTCAAGTAATTGACGAGATTTTATTGAATCGAATGATTACACACTGGGAATGAAAATCAAGATGTATATATAGCATGGCTCTTACATCGAATAGTGATTTCAAACCTGTGGCATGGACGGATATTGTTAGACAAGAAGATGTGGCTTGCCGTGTTAAAACGTAGCTTCGGTTTGGCTTAATTAAAAAATTGATAAAAATTAAATTTATATTTATAATTAATTTTAATCATATATTTTATGATACTCACAATTTTTATTAATTTTTCAACCACAAAATTTAGGAAAAATTAAAGTCAAGATATCAAACATTTCATTTAGTAGCAGATTTTGTCCAAACATTTAATTTATGCCATTCACGGTACCAAATCTTTTAAAAATTCATGTATGGAGTTTTGATGGATGGTTTCCATCCATTTGACCATCAATTAACCATTTAAAAAAAAAAAAATTTGATCTCTTTTGACTAATATATGTAAGGTAAAATTGTACTTTTATCACACAAAGAATAAAATTCTTCTTCTCCCACCTTCCACCTCCCAACCCAACCCCCAAAATCGATTCGTCAACACAGTCGCCATTTCAACTGCGACAACCAAAGCAAAGTAATCATTAGATAGAGAAGCCATCAGAGTTTTCACCTCAGGTAAATGATTCACTTTTTTAGGTTCTGGGGCCAAGTTTTCACGTGGCAGCTCGGCATGTTCAAGCTTTGGACCCTGGGATTTGGATGGTGGCACCATCAACCTTTTAGCTTCTGGAACTGGTGTTTCCATGGAGGCCATGGAAATTTGATGCCAGACATCATTATACAGCAGTTTACTCACCTTCTTCTTGCTAATCGCTTTCGATCCAATTATATACCCTCCACTGAGCTCCAATTGTTCGACCTCCTCCACTTTACTTAAGTACATTCTGAAATTTATCCATTACACTCTCGAATGGTTAAATAATAATGTTTATCATATTTTTTTGAAATGACTGTAGTTGCTCTTTCGTGGTATGATTTGAAGTTTCCATACATTTTTTGGGCAGCGACAATAACATTAGAAAAATGTTGTGTGTACACCCCATGGTGTACACACGACTTTACACCCCCTCATATGGAGGGAGGCCACAAATATTTTATTGTGTGTGGCCCTCCTTTCATGTGAGGAGGTGTAAAGCCGTGTGTACATTATTATGTACTCGTAGCATCTCGCATAACATTAAATGGGTGGCCATAGCAGTGGAATTGATAGGAAATGGTGGTGAATCTCGAGATTCTTTTGGAAGAGGCAGTTGTCGCAAAGGCGACGATAGCGACAGTAGCAATGACCGATGAGTGGCGTGCGTTTGTTTTGGCTTCGGTTTTGGAGGGCGTGGGTGAAGACGATGTCTATTGAGTTTGTTTTTATTTAATTATTATAATTATAATGTATTTTATATTAAAATTGTAAAGTTATTATTTTACCCTTTAAAAAAATTGGTCAAATTTTTTTTTAATGGATGAAAACCATCCATTTGGACTCCAAACGTGAATTTTTAAAAGGTTTGGTACCGTATGTGCTACAAATGAAATGTTTGAACAATATCTACAACTAAATAAAAGATTTGATATCATGGCTACAATTTCCCTTGAATTTTATCAAAATTTAGAGCCTGTTTGGTTGTGATTTTCAAAATCAATTATCAAATCAATTCTCATTTTTAACCACACATTCTTCAATAAAATAATACTTTCCATCACATCAATAACTTTTTCTTCTTTTTCAACCACACATTTCCCATCATATCACTATTCAAAAATCAATTCTTCCCCCAAAATCCCTACCAAACACACACTTAATGAAAGTCAGATTTTTAACAAGATCAAACATAGGCTCAAAATAATTATGTACCTCATATTGCTCGATTTCTTTCAAGGGTAATTATATTTGCAACACAATTTTTATTTCTTACACTATATTTTAATCGCACTTATTGTTCTTATTTTTGCTCATTGTGGCAATTAAGTCCCTAACGATTTTTCATGTCATTTTTATCCTTAAACTTTCTATCAGTTAACACATTTGTATTTTATAATAGTTTTATGTTCAAAGGTCCATTGAAATAGGGTAAAACAATTTATTTTTTCATCATATTTAAAAAAAAAAAGTTCCTAAAAAATATTTTCCATCATTTCAAAATATGAAATAAAATATAAATATTTTGATATAAACTATCGTCAAGAACAAGATGTACTAATTAACAGAAAGTTGAAAATAAAATTTGAACGAAAAAAAGTTAAGAAAACAATTAATACAATGAGTAAAAATTGATGATCTTAACTACAATTAAAACATGTATGTAAAAGAAACATTTTTCAAATAAACATTGTGGTGTTGATATAACTTCAACTCATTCCCAGTAGCGGATGGTTGAGATGAGTGACACGTGGAAGGATTTATTTATTTATTTTAAGGCGAGTAAAAAAGAGGAAGGTGGGTGACAAATAGTCTGGTTGGCGTTTGGTGGAAAGGCTGACACTGACGTTGACTCTTATTGTACGGAATACTCAACTTTGCACTGCATTTCTCAATTAATTTATGTACTCCATCTGTTTTGTGCGTGAGAGAGTGACGGAGAGAGGCAGAAAATAAATTATAAATACGTCGATTTGATTTTATAGAAAAGAATAGTATAGTATTGGCAAAATTATAAATAAATTTATTGCTTATTTATAAATAAAATAATTGCACTGAAGGTTCCAAATCTTTAAAAAAATGTTCAGATTACACTCAAACCTTTAAATCATAGTAGCGTAGGTTCCAAACCTTTCAAAATTATGCGAAAAAGGATATTTAGACGATTTTCATTAAACATTCATTAGTTGATCAAAATTAAATGTTTGACCATAATTTGACCAATTTGAAGCTTTTAATTAATTTAAAAAGGGAAACTTGTATCGAAGGCCCCAAACATTTTATAAATGTGCATCGAAATGAACTATTATAATTTTCATTCAAAAAATTGTATGTTGATCAGAAATATTCATCTTCCCCAATTCACCCAACCTCAACGATTCTCTAACCCACCTAGGTGGGGGATCGTTCGCCACCGTCATTATTATTGATTTTGAAAATATATTTTCTGTCTTTATATTTATTTATTTTAAGTTCTTTAATTGTTCTAGTCACGAGTAAATGGTGTTGATGGGATGATGAAAATGGGGTCACATGTGGAGGAAATGAGATAGTGGCTGCAAGGTTATTGTGAGACTCACCAGCCAAGATAGAGAAGGTTTGTTCAGTGGATGGGTTAAAGGCTCGGGGGCCTTCAATGCAAATTTACCTTTTAAAATCAGTCAAAGGTTAAAAGACTATTTTGCCCCTTTTAAAATTGGTTAAATTATGGTCAAACATCGACTTTGGTCCACTAAAAGATTTTTGGTTGAAAACGTCTATTTTGAAAGGTTTGGAACCTCCGCTGCTACGATTTAAAACTTTGAGCGTGATCCAACACATGGTTGAAACCTCCACTCCAATATATATCCCTTTAAAAATTGTTATCCAAACATGTATTTTGTTTTAATAAGATTTTACTTCTGGTAGTTTGTGAATACAAGCAAATACTATTAATAGAGATGTGTACAACAAGGCTTGTTATGAAGATTGGTCACAAATTCAAACTTTGTACTAATGATGAGGAATCGAATAATAAGTGATCAATTCTTGTGGTGAGCGAAATTTAACTCTGGGTTTATACTTCAGAATAAACGATGAAGTACGTGAGGCATTCATAAACTTCAGATAAAGTGTGAAACAAACAAAACACGTTAACTTTTTTCATATTTGGTATGCATTTTGAACAAGGCTAGAATTTTTATTTGAAAAAAAAATTTTATTTTCTTCGACACCGTTCAAATTTCAATGCTCGTTGGCAAAGTGTCATGGTGACAATAACATCTACATTATATGCATTTTACAGCTAATAAAAAATGTAATTGTCTCTTCTTCTATCCTTTATAAATATTTCATCTTTTATAATATATAATTCATATTACCCCCACAATTTCCACATGATAATGCAAATAAAAATAGAACTAATAATAATTTTCTTCTATTGAAAATTAAATGGGACCATGGAATCAAATCAAATTGAGGGCTATGTCTGTTGGTATGCATAATGAATGTAAACATAGGGGACATGCTTTGTGGTATTAATATGGACACAATTTCATCCCAATATTTCAAGATTTCACTCCTATAAAATCTCTCCCATATTTGGCTCTCTTTAAATCCAGATATCGATGCAACATCACCATTAATGTATAGGGGTCCATCAAATAACTTCTATGATTTGATTTAAGAATCTTTGTGACAAGCAAAAAATAATTTAAAACGAGTTACGAAAATTGTGTAATAGTTGAAACATCTACCTAAGAACTTCATTATTGTTGTCGTTGTCTATCAGTCTATCAAATAGTAGAAGTTGTTGTGGAATCTCATCTTCAAGTTCAAGATTTTGCATTGAATGTCAAAAATGAATAATTCATTCGTTTTAAGGATCTGTTGCTAGGGCACGAGGATTTTAAACTCTGTGAGTTATCAAGCTTTCGAATTGTGTTATTTTAGTCACAGGGCTTCTTTCTTATAGCATAAATGATCACCAAACTTACGGAGTTGTTTCAAATTACTCTTCACATATTAGTTAGTAAATCTAAGATCTTTATTGCGATGTCTAGTGCCTTTTTCGTATGTAAGAAACGGTCTTTGAGTATATGACATAAATAAGTTGAAAAAATATTTTCAAACGTGATTTTGATTTTATAGTACACATCTAAACATTTTAAGTCTTTCAATTTCGCATTTACTTTATTATTAGTGGATATTGATTTCGACCAAATTTTTGGCCCTGGTGTCCTTTTAATTTGCCACATAAGCCTCGTCGTGTGAAACATATTCAAATTCATTAAATCTAATAATGAATTTATTCGAGAAGAAGTTCAGTGACTAAAACGACACATTTTTTGAATTTTGGTGACCAAAAGAAGCATATTATGATTCACAAAATAAAAAAGGGTGTAATATTACAAAGCGTCAAGTTAAAATATTGTGCAAATTTCGCTCTACGAGTCGCATCATCTAGTTTTTCTTGATCTATAATAAATTTAATCAAAATATGTTATACTCAAGATCTTACACATGGAAGACTCATTTTTTCTCGAGTTAGGCCATAGTCATAAAATAATTAAATTCAATCCAATATATTAGAAATTATGTTAGGGAATCTTTTAGACAAGTCTTATCATCTAATTATTCTAGTTAACATTCTTTAATCAAAATGTCTTATCTTACAAACTAACCTTAATCCAATCTAATCATTCATAAATCCTTTTTTTTCACAAATTGAGAGATGTCTTGACAAGTGATCACCAATGTCTTTAAGCATGGAACAAATAGGGAATTTTTGTAGAAAAAATGTTTCCATCACTATTAATTGAAAATGAACATTCAGAAAAAGCAAACAAAAGACAGCACATAAGAGGTCTGAAACTTTGTCAGTTGAAAGCAACTTACAACACATGTTTACAGTCCAGCAAACTCATAATGACTCATCTACAATAATTATCTCTTAAGCATATGATTAAATGCATGCAATTATGCCACATGCATGTCTTATGAAAAGTCTTCATATCATATTTTTTGAAATATTCTATTAGAACTTAACCTGTTTGGCAGACCCCTACCACCCATGGACTCAGGCAGTGGCCAGCGGTCAAAGAACAGACTCTATTATTACATTCAAACATTAAATTGTGATGCCTAGGCTGAGTCCAAAGTTGTTATATTTGGTTGAGCTTGCCTAAGTGAGTTGTTGCAACCATGCAAAAATGATGGAACCATACACAGGGGACCCAGGTGGGTCTTGGGGAGGTCTCATGACCCTCCAACTTTTGTGATTTTTTTTTAAATAATAAAGTCATATTTGGTATCGATTGAAATCTAAATTTTAATCTAAATCTAAATTAATAATTAATTTTAATAACATATTTCATGGAATCTATAACTGTTTAATTTTTTTAATCAAAATTTATTAAAAAATTAATTTTAATCTTCATCAAATAGGGGCAAAATCTTAATAAATTTGAATTTTTCTCTTGATCTCTTTTGCTCTTTTCTTCAGCCTTTTAACAAAATCTTAACCCTTCTAATTTTTAAAATTTTGTATATAATTTTTCTACAAATTGTCACATTTACTACAAATATTCAGATTCCAATTAAATTTCAAGTAATTAGAACCTAAATTTGCATCTTCTCCTATCAAACTGTGTATATAGAACTCATTATATCCAATTTGACTTATATATTAATGAATTGTGTTTATTTGATTGATTATTAATATTGAATACTAGTTATATGTTTTTCCTTTCGATTACTTGAATTGATTGTTTGTATCAAATACATTATAAGATTTTTAAACGTAAATATGCATTTTCTTGTGATGAACAAAATATTAATAAAATGACTCTTCGAAATCAAATAGATGAAAATGATTAGCAAAATATTAATGAAGAAATGTTTTTTTAAATGTAAATCTACATTATTTCAAGTCAAGTATGAATCATTTAAAAATCAAGAAAAAAGTATTCGATTTGTACAGGGTTTGATTATGTCCCCCTAACCTAAAATGTCTGGGTCCGCCCCTGACCCTACATCAGGTTCATCAAATTCGAAATTTGAATTCAAATCCAAATTTTTATTTATTTATTTTTTGCTCAATTTCGAATCAATAAACTGGGATTGCTTAAAAATTAAATTTCTTTACATTTAACTTTCAGCATCCTCTTCAGCGGTATAATTTTGAAACTATCACTCTTCTAATTTTGCAACAACCACTCTCCTTATTTCATAATTCATTCAAAGCTGCTCCTGATTTCATAATCTCAACTTCAATATTTCTTGTTGCGTTATTATACGTAATTTATGTAAAGCTTAGCTCATCATATCTTCTTGGAATGGAAATTATTATTCACTTCTTGCCAAATTTTCAAATAAGGAAGAAAATGTCATTTGTGTTACGGCCTTCAGTAAGATTAAAGAAGAATTTAAATCTATTCTTTCAAAACTATGGAAATAGTATTTCTTTATCCTTTGATGCTACGTGTTATCTTCATAGCGATTAGTACATATATTTTGTAGCATTATACCTTGATGATGATAACTATTGCTGTTGTATCTTGTACAGTTTGCATGGTTAGCAATACTGCTTTAGGACATTCGTGACTTTAACTTTTCTTTTAGTCGGGTGAATATAATTTTTATGTTAAAGCGTTTACAATTTAAAGGATGAGTCGCATCATTGACGGCCCCCACCTGCCCTGTCCTGAGCTTTGGTGAAGGAGGTAAATCGCAGGTTAATGTCTTCAAGGGTACATAGTGGAAGGCTGTTGTACACTTGCACTTACCCAATGACCAAATCCATATTTCAGAATTCGAACCCTTGACGCGACAGCCTCAAGCAAAGTTGTAGTTTTTCCACATTCCCCTTTTACCAATTGGAGATGTGCCCTAAGGGCAAGCGTTTACAATCTAGTACTCATATATTGGAATGTACTATAGACTGTTAATGTAAATAGGAAGTACATATCGTTTTTAATCATTATTATATTATATTGCATTTATTTTATTTAAAAAATATTGTATACGAATTATTCATTGTGTACAATTTTAATTTCATCTACGTATTTTAATCAATCCCAAGTTTGGATAAAGAATGAAGATTTTTACAATTTTATAATGCTTTCGACAAAATATAATTTTTACGTTTACCTCTTCCTTATCATTAAAAAATTATTTTGATAAAATATAATTTTCTTACATCTTCATTGTAATTCGAGGAGTGAAAGTGTAATTTTAAGTTGAAATTAAAAAAAAAAAAAAAGAATAGTGAGCGACTCGTGAGCTTAATCTCCCCATGAGCTCCACATTGATGTAGCAAGCCAGCTTGCACTCGACTCATCTCACATGCGAGTGTGAACCGGCTCGCGTGATGAGCCGAGCCGTTCGATTTATTTAGCATTCCTACTTGAGCTTGAGTTCTTGGCCCAAGACCCTTAAAACTAACATCCCACTTTTGATCATGCAATTCAAGATTAGTAATTTATGTAATTTCTCCTGAGGAATTTCAATAAATTCAAATTTTCAGAATTGAATTCATTAAATGTTTGAACCTACCACCAGCCACGGTCAACAAATTGCTATTTATTCAAGAAATTATTAGTAATTGCCATTGTAAGAATTCTAATTTTCTTGTCCAGTTTAGATAACCAATTTGAGTGGTGCAATTCCTTGCCTAATAGTTAGTTCAAATTTCAGGCATGTCCACATACCAATGGCCTGAAATAGACAATCAGAAAGTAAGCCTTTCATTAATGAGTTTTCTGGAAAAGATTAAACAGTTTAGGCAATTGGTACTACACAAACGGCCCACTTGTATAATTCAGTAATTAAGATATATGTTAGTTACTGCTTTCATCTTTAACAAAAACCACTCACTTCTTATCTTGATGAACCAAAATTTCCTACCAGATTAAAGGAATCAATTATCTTGATATTCTACGATTAAACTGCATGCCAGTCATCATTAGTTGAGTTTACTTGCTAGCAGAAAAACACTTTTGCTGAATGAAAAGAACTATTTTCATTGAAATGTCAACATCTCGTAGCCCTGATATGAATGATGAAAGTGATAAAACAGGCACATACATTGATTTTAGGTTGTGAATATAGCACCCCACCACACCCCCCACCCTTTTTGAGTCTGGGCTTAATCATATTTTGTGCCTCCAAATAAGAATCATGTTTGCCAAACTCAAACAAACTCTCCTCCTAGTCCATATTATGGAGGATACAAATGGACTGTGCGCCATGTTGACGCTAACAGCTAATAGAAGCTCACATGAGAATGAATGTGCATGTGCTTCCTTGCATACGTTGCACGTGTTTAGTACACAATATTATACAAAAATAGATTGTCAAGATTTTACGTTTCTATGGAGCCCCGGAAACCATTTCATTTGTTATGGACATACATATCCACACAAGTTCTCAAGAATGCCCTTATTCGTTGATATACTAGAGATTGTTATTGCCCACAGACAATGGACTAGACCTCTTACCAAACAAGTCCTATGTTTTTGTCTAGCTACCAGAACAGGACATTCAAGTGGAAGACTGGTAGCCTGATTTTAGGTAGAAGCTGGAAAAGTGACCGCAGATTAAAACAAGCTACATAAATAACTTGACTGTTAGAGCTGGATGCTCCTCTCGTTTATATATATTTTGTTTCATTTTCTTAGTAGCAAGGACAAAAGTTTGAGGAAATGGAGAAGATAAACAAGCAAGTTTCCTTGAGACCTAGACAATACCAGGTTTCAGAAACTTATGCCAAACTTGAGTTCGAATTGCATCAATGAAAACTGAAGAAGGGGAAAGTACAAGAATTATTCACTCGTGTTCACGAATAAGTAGAAGAGGGGAAATAAGAAGGATGGAATTGTAATTCAATAAGTTTCTTCCTTTCATTTCCTTCTCTAAACATTCAAGAGTAGGAAGGGTGTTAAAACATATTAAAATTATGCGTCCAATACTAGAATTAATCATTACTCAAATTATGTGCCAATACAAGAAATAATCAAATTTTTAATTCTCAATATTTGGTAAAGAAATGTTCTAAACTTTGGATACAAGTCTCAGAGCAACAGGTGCAACAGCAAGTTGATATCAAGATATTCCAAAGATTACTTAGAAAACTATATCTTCAAGAAGGTATATACGCTGAAAAGAAGTTTAGTTGTTATTGTATGTTTCTAATGGGACGATCAAGTATGTCGTGCTGCATTGACTGTCCCTATGACAACTGACTTATTGGAGAAATATTCCCTAAGAGCTTAACTAACTTAACTGTACACCTATAAGGTACCCAATTTAAATTACTTCAAGGTCATAAAAACACTGAAAATTAATGCATAACTCAATAATTATCGAAGGAGATGAGCATGCCATTGTCATTTAAACATAATACAACAGATAAAAGAGCAAACATTCAAACAATCAGCCGGGAGTCCTGAACATTTTCTCAGAAAGCCTTTCCTCTTATCCTTAGAAGTAGCTCTTTCTCCAACACTGATAATAATCAAGCTATTATTCAGTCAAAGAAGGATGATGCACTTCTCTGATTTAGATATCCATCCATTTATGGATTTGTATACTAAAATAGCTCCAATGCTTGATTTAAGATAGGACAACAGAAAGGCAGAGGAAAAATTCACTGGAGATGAAATTTGGAGTTGACATATAGCCAACCTTCAGCAGATTCTAAAGCCAACCTTATGCAGATTCCAATGATTACTGCTATTATTAATCTTCCTCCTCAACCCTGAATGAAATAATTAGCAAGGAAAATGTAACATGCATAAAGTATAGCAAGAAAATGAAAAGTTAATTAGTGTTCTCACTTAGATGCTAAAGGTTTGCTTGAGCAGGTAAAACTTACTTTGGCTTGTCAGTTAAAGTCACCAAAGCTCTAAGTACACCTGGACTGATCTTGTCGGCAAGAACACCCTTTTCGGAAATTGAAAAGGACTTTTCTTTGACATAGCTCTGAAGTTTTTTAGATTCGTAATCAAAAAGTGTTTGATCTGCATGACATTGTATACCAATTATAAGCAAACCAAGATCAAGACTCCCACCAGAGTAGAAATATAGTTTAACGTCAATTATTGAATCAGCTTAAAGTCCAGTTTAATTACATATTCTCCTCCATGATCATAGAGTGCACGGGGATACAGTCATACTGCTACACTAGAACATGATAGCAGATATGCCAGTGTAAGTTTCTTCCATTTTCATATTTTCTTTACCATCCAAGATTTCTTCAGTTTCCCTATATATTTTACAACACTTGTAATAAGAGAACCCGAGACAGCAAAATTATATCACTGACAGCTGAATGGGAGTAAGAGGAAGTAGTAATTAATTGGCCTGAATTTACATTAAGAAAATCCTCCTGTCCAGATCTCAATCATGGAACTTCTGTGCACTTCACAAGTCCATCAGAAAAAGATACAGACACTTAGCAGCATTATGGTCTTACTTGCCTCAGTACCTTTGCACGTGATGCAATGTTATATTAAGATTTCAAAATTACTGGGACACCATAGGACTCTCAGTTAGCCAACTTTTAGGAAGGTAGCATGGACAGGCAATTGCGTTTATAACTTTTCTTGTTGGAGAAGTGCAGTTCGTTAAACTACCAAATAGTGTATGTATCATATGCTAAGATGAAAGATGATTCAAGAGGGCCAGTTTGAGTTGTTGGCTTGTTTGCCATCTTATTTTATGCCTAGTAATGTGGCTGAAAGTTTACAGGACCTTATGCTAAAGATCAGATTCTGGATAAATTTACCTTTTTCATTGCGAAGGATCAAGTTTGCCTGAGATTAATATCTTCTTAAACATCTACGAGTAGAAAACAAACTTAATTGCTAGTAAATTTTATGTTACAATAACAATTGAATAAAATGTGATCTATAGCTTAAATACATGTATTTGGTGTTTTACAGACCATTCTGAGGTGGATGATAAGATGGGCTCCCAAGAATTTAAAAACCTTTCTTCTTTTTAATTTTAATACACCTCCTATCATAAATAAGCAAATCTCAACTCTGTAGTAGAGCCACAAATAGACACTTCTATAAATTGAGGCAACATTGTTGACTGGAACTGGCACAATCTTTTAGGTAAAAGTTCAAAAATTATATACATTCCAAGTCTAGTGGAGCTTCATGTAGGGCAAAAACCACTAGATACATATATTTGAAACATGGTTATGCTATGCATAGAATAATCATTTCCTGGTACTGAACAATAGTTTCGGGTTCTTAAGATAGAAATTAAGACATTTACGGTAGTTTTGTTGTAACTAATTGAAAACAGAAAGCAGGATATAGTCTTCTCATTTATGAATGAAACATATAAGCCTTCCTCTGTCGCAGTGCTTGCCAATATTCATTACGCCTTTCTAGTTCAGCACTTATCCTAGAAGTTCCAAGTTTGGAAAGAGACATAAAGACACTTCAAAGTACGAACTATGTACATTATTGAATCAAATTTTGTCAAAAAGTGATATAAATACCTTTCTCTAAAATAGTATGAGCAGCATGGAACGGAATGCTGGCGAAGAGATCAGTGCCCGGAAACATTAACCATGTCTTCTCTTTTGAATCATGATCACCACAAGTTGCACAGATCTCTTTCACCAGTGGCCTTGATTCAACATCCCTCATTATTGACTCGAAAGGCAAAGGAACACTAGTCTTTGTTGTTTGAGCTCTCTTTCTTAAAGCAGTCAAAGCTTCCCTATTCCCCTGTCTCACTCTGTCATTTTCAACCAACTGCAACCGCATTACCCAGAAATCAGGAAAATGCTGAGATAAAAATGAAAATAATTCTTTCTAAGAACAATAGTTGTTCAAATTTAATTACCTGATGGCGAGCTAATAGAAGATTTTCAGCTTCCATTTCAACTTCGATGAGGCCTTGCTGGAATTCTTTCATTATTTCATTCATTTTGATTCTCAAACAAAATAACCTGAGAGATAGTGCTTAAGGTGTCAAATATGCTTCATTTGTAATCCAACTATATTAACTGAACAGCATATTAAGCACACACATGATGCTTCAATGCTTGGCTTTACATATAAAATCTTCACAGAATACTCTAAAGATGGAACTCTCAAAATTTAAAAAGAAAAAAGAGGGAAATCAAGAACTGTTAAAAACAAGCAAGTGATTCTGCAGAAAACAGATGGCAGAGTTTTCATTCAAGTGCATAGTGACACTTCTGGTTAACCTATTTTTCCTCCACTTTGAGCCCAATTGTTTCAACGCCAGTTTACTGTTTTACTTTTTCACCTTATATTATAAACCAATGAACCAAGTGCACATTTCTTTCCATCCATTCTCCTCTCTCTTTGCCCCCCTGTCATGGCTCTCTCTTTTCTCCTCTCCTCTTATACAATTTTCGTTATTGTGGAGTGTAAAATGCATCAAGTGGAGATTGAATTTTTTTTTTTTTAAAAAGAAGACTAATTACACTTATTTTCTACCTTTAATACATTAAATTACACTAATAATTTACAGGAAATATTGCAATGCTCTCCCTTTCTTATTCTATCCATCGGGTAAAATCCTTCATCATTGAGTATCAGATGTTGACCGATCAACGTCGACAATCAGCAATCGTAAGAGCGAAGTCGTTTATTAATATTTAATTAAATAATATTAAAAATTATTCAATATATATGTAAATGCACTAAAACGTAAGAATTATATATATATATATATATATGGAAAATTGGCCAAAACAACTCAATCAACCTAAACCCTAACTTCTCATTTCAAATTTATGATAAATGATAATAATACAACTAATTTCTCATTTCAAATCAATGCACAACTGCACAAGACAAGTTCTTTACTTATTGCAATCTACAGAATAACCAAGTATACCTAAACATAATCATCACTTATCAGGCATCACTCATCGGCAAAGAAATCAGACAATGCACAACAGCACAAGACAACAAATTTACTGATTGCAATTGGCAATTTGCAGAAGAACCAACTCACCAAGTAAACCTAATTACCAATCACATTATCACCAGCCACCAGGGGCGGACCGGTAAAGAAAAGAAATCAGACACAGAGACTATTTTTGCATTTCATGGCACTGAAATTTCACGATTCAACATCGAATATGAAATGACCAAAATAATTCATAAACACTTGAAAAATACACCCGTAATGCCAAAAACCAACTTACGGTTTCAAATTCACCAAAACTGGCAACGGACGGACGGTAGCAGCCACGGACTGGGCTGGCCGGACTGGTGGTGGTGGGAGGGTGGCAGGCGGTCGTGAAGATGAATCCTCAATTTGGGGATGGATTTCAATTTTGGAAGCCCAAGGCGGGAGACTTAAGTCATTTGGGGATGGATTGGGCCCAGAACAAATGGCCCAATCCAATTATAAAAAAAAGGATGATGTTTGATGGGCTGGGCCGAATTTGGCCCACTTTCAAAAAAAAAAAAAGTAGCAAGGATGAAGGAGACGAACAAGTAGGAAGCTACCGGCGAAACTCCCAACTGCAGCACGCGCGGCCACGCCCCCTAATCGAGTGCTAGATCCGTCTCTGATCGTGTTATAAAGTATAATATACTAGTTCTTTAACATATTCTTTTAATTTGAGGGTAGTATTCTTGTAACAGTTCACAAGCACTCATAATTTTACAATTAAATAATTCATCAAATCATCAACAGTTAACAAGTTTTAACCAAATTCCATTACACTAAAAGCGTTGAGAGTGAAAAAAGAGCGGCTTTGCGTGGTATTAGTTTTCGGGAAATTCCGCTATTAGTCCTCAATTTATTTCAACTTGATATCTTACTCATTTTCTCGATTAATGTTTCAAGGGTAATTATATTGATGTCATAATTTTTATTTGTTACACCACATTTTAATTGCAGTTAAACTCCTAAATCTTTATTTATTGTACTAATTTTTTTTAATCGAATTCTTATTTTCAACATTCCATTAATTAGTATGTCTCGTCCTTGGTGATGATTTATATTTTTAAAAAAATCATGCTTTGATACGAGGAAAACATATTTTTTTAATTTTTATTGAAAAAATAAGTTGTACGCTATTTCAACGAACTTTTGGATATAAAACTGTTATAAAATACAAAATGTGTCAAACTAATGAAAAATTTGAGAATAAGAATGATATAAAAAATCGTTATGAATATAAGTGATATAATGAGCAAAGATCATGAACCATAAATATAATTAAATTGCGATTCAAGTAATAAAAATTGTGACACAAATATAATTATCTTTTTTCAAAGGACAAAAAAAATCCAACCGGGTCAAACGATCTTTTACCACTATTCTCACGACTGAACTAATCCCCTGTTTGTCTCTCAATCTTTCAAAGCTTTTTTTTTTTTTTTCTATATACTCATTTTCAACAACGTATTCTAATAATAAAATATTTTACATGTAAACTTAAAACTATTTTCTATTTTTTAATTATGTATTCTTCAAAAATTTACTAATTAAAATAATATTTTATCAAAAAAATGGCCATCAAATGGAAGCCAAAGAGAGGTGACTGAAAAAAAAGTGGCTTTGCGTGGTATTAGTTTTCGGAAAATTGTGCCACTAGTCCTTAATTTATGGTCTTTATTTCAATATGATATTTTACTCATTTTCTCCATAGTATTAATCCTAATATTTTAATTTTACAACGCATTCATCCGTCCGCATGGATCTTAAAATGTCGGATAGACATTAAAGCCTTATTATTAAATAAATAGAAAAAAAAAGGGAGAAAAAAAAAAACTTTCAAAGAATTGATAAGTTGAATAAATTCAATAGTAATTAAACGAGCAAGAGGGATGGTACATGTCAAATCTACCGGGAATTGTGTTTTGTGAATCTCACGTCAAAATAAACAAGCACACGAACTTCATAGAGGGTTATGAACTTTCATGTCATCCCTCAGTAGTAAGACTTGCATTGCTAATTGATTAACAATTTATTGTAAAAGAGAGAAAATAATTTCTTGGATACAGCATAATGGAAATAATTTCCCCGAGGCAACTCTCATGTAGGTACTAGGTAACAACATTCTGTTAAAAAGTCACGTGAATAAATAGATTTATTATAGTATGATTCTTATTTTACTTTCAACCTACAAAAGGAGACAGTAGACACACAGGGAAAGATTGAGTGCACTCTCAATCGAGGCATGAATAGGCCAATGATTTTTCCTCGACCAATTCCTTTGCTGTCGCATCCATCTTCTCCCTTGAAAATTCGTCTATCTTCAGCCCTGCACAGAGAACACCCTTTAGCCTTTGATCAATGTCATGTTGTGAAGAACGTGTATCGTTCTAGTAAAATCGAAACTAACCTTGCACAATCGACCATTCTCCTTTCTCGCAAGTAACTGGGAAAGAATAAATTATGCCAGGTGGGATGCCATAAGAGCCATCAGAATACACTCCCATTGACACCCAAGTGCCCTGGACAAAACATGAAAAGGTAATAAATAAAATGAATATAAGATGAAGGCAAGTTCAATGTAAACTATACCTTTGGAGTTCCAAGAACCCAATCGTGCACATGATCGCAAGCGGAGCTTGCAGCAGATAGTGCACTTGATAGTTTCCGAGCTTTTATGATGGCTGCACCCCGCTGCTGGACGGTGGTAATGAACTCGGCATTCAACCTAACATATTCAATAGAAAGTTCACTCAACAAACTGAAGAATCAAATCAGTGTATAAATGAATGGGATACAAGCGCAGATATGGCCATGGCATTTAATCACAACCTCTTTGTATATTCAAAATTTACATCAAGGACAAGGAGCAATAAATCAATGCCAGGATAATATTTTTTTAGCTTTAACTAGAGATCCAGGCTAATTGGCGATTATCCTATGGGATGAGAAAGGACTCAAATTTTTTTTCTCAATGTTGTTTCTATTTTTTCTGTGGCGTTGTGAAATATAGTTTTGGAAATACCCTTTAGTTTCTTTTCTTTTGTGCCTTTTGTCCAGATTATATATGCATCACCAATTAAATGGTCAAGAGAACAATTGACAACTGAAGAATATATCATTGTCTTAGAGTGATTAAGAATAATAGGTTTACTGTTTTCAACCCCCATTAACTGATTGCAGCATGCTAAATTGCTAATAGCACTATGGGTGATTTTCCTTGGAAGAGGAGCAAAAGGAATTTTTTTCTTTCCGGTGGGGAGGAAGGTAGTTTAGTATAAGAATATGAATTTGTATCAAATTTGACTGAACAATGTAGAGAGTTACCAAGGATCATCTCCAACAAGTTCTCTAACAGGTTTCAGTCCATTTCCGGTGTCTACAGTCGCGTGATTAATGTCTGGATATTGAGTGGACGAGTGATTCCCCCATATGATCACATTCTTCACATCACCAACGTGAACATTCAGCCTTTCTGAAATCTGGCCTAGAGCCCTGTTGTGATCAAGTCTTGTAAGGCAGGTGATATTTTTCTCTGGGAATGAAGGAGCAAATTCTTTCAAGATGAGTGCATTGGTATTGGCTGGATTAGCAACCACCAACACCTGTCAATAATAACCGGGATACAAGGAAAACATTATCATGGTTAACTTTTTGTACACAGGAAAATTTATCAATGTCAAGAAATTCGAACAGCTCAACTAATGCGACATTTAGGTTTCTTGCACAATAAGAAGTGTATGCATGACTTTCCACGTGTCTAGAATTTCTAGAGTAGAAAAGACGGGTCAATCTTTTCCTCTCCCGGAGACATTTACCTTGCAATCTGGGGCAGCGTGTTTCTCTAATGCTGAGGCCTGAGCCTTGTAAATGGATACATTTTTGGACATTACGTCCTTCCTTTCCATTCCTTCCTTCCGTGGGAATCCACCGACCATGACGGCAACGTCTACGCCTTTACAAGCTTCAACAACATCTGTCGTGGCAACAACACCTGCAATAACCATAATATTCAGCAAATTTACACATATGTGGGGTAACAAATGATGTATCCTGATTGAATTAGAATCTTAGATTAAAATTGTTACATGTAAATGTAATTTGTATGAGCAATCATCGCGAAATCCACTCATAATTAAGCCTATATTAGAAGAGAGGAACTTATAGTTCTAAGGTTTGAATTAGTCCTTGTTGACAATTAGAACCCTCATAGAAAGGCTTACCTTTGAGAAGCGGAAAAGCTGCATCGATCAATTCCATCTTCACCCCCTTCAACGCCTCAGCAGCTGGTACAATATCAAGCATGTGTATAATTACAGGTTGATCAGGACCTAGCATGGCCCCTCTAGCAATCATTGGAACAAGAGCATAGCCAATTTGGCCTGTGGAACAATTTCAAGTAAAGCATCAGAAGGTATCACCATGTTACATCCCAACTCAAACTTGTTCAATCCGCACACAATGTAGATCAGGTAAATATAACAAACACAGAAAAGGGACAAGTCATATGTGTTAGTAATGACAGCTAAGATACACAAGTAAAGCCCGTGGCGACAGAGAATTGGGACTTTAAACTGTAATTCTTGAAAAATGAATATGAATTTGGATGAAATCATTTCTAGTTCGAATTTGAAGGCCTCAATTCCATGCAATCAAATGGAAATTAAATTGAACTAATCGAGATTTTGATAATAAAATAGGCTAGTTCTGCATATTAGTATATAACTCGTGCCTGCAGCGCCAGTAACAAGCACTGTAACAGGTTCCTTTTCTACATTCAAGAAACCCCATATGTGTCTCACAATCTTCCATGACAAGTATGCACAGCCCAAAAGCACAAGAGGCTTTTCCATGGACACCAAATACTCCATTATACAGAAAAAAAATAAAGGAAAATATTAAAGCACAGATTTCTCCGAATAGTATTCACTATTTAAACATCATTATATACAGAAACCCAACACAAAAGTCAAATTGAGAATGTGGGAAACAGTAGAAAACAAGGCAATTAAAGAGCAAGACAAAATCCATAAGTTTTGAAATAGCATAACATACCCTCCTTCCAAGAAAAGAACATAATAACACAATGCAACAAGTCACAACAGATAATCAATTAATCATAGGTTTCCACATAATTTAAATGCATATAGTACTTGTTTTAACGCAGAAAACAAATTACCAGCAGCACCAGTGACTAGAACTCTGATGGGATCTTTTGCCATGGCTTGGAGAAAAAGAGTTATGCTTTGGATGGTGAAATGAGGAGAATCCTATATGTAGTGATCGATCGTAGAGAGCACGAGGATCGAGATAAATCGCATTTCGAGGATATGGTGATAAGTATGGGCGTCAGATGATGTAAAAGGCAGCCATTACGGTTGCTGAAAAGGCTGAAGTTTGGTTGATCATCACGGATTTGTAACTTGTTCCACTGAAGTTGGTTCAAATTTCAAAATTATGGAAATATTTATAGCTTTCTTTCATTTTGACCATCAAACTTATTTTCTGTTGTAAATTAGTCACTTGGATTTTGTTTTTGTTTCAATTTAAGTACTTCGTCTTGTTAAATAAACGACGGCATGGCTAGTGAAGATGACTTCAACTATAAAAAAGTATACAAATAGAGTTTTCTTGTCACTTACCTTGCTTATTTAAGCAAAAAGTAATGTTATGCAACAACTCGGGGTTGGAAGTTGGCACTAGGACCCAAAGCCTAAACGCAATGTAGCTTCTACTACACGGCTTTTAAAAAATTGCAATTTGCTGTAAAGGGTAACAAATACTAGGGAAATTTGAAATAGAAGTCCTAATCTTTCAAAATGCAGTGACCTATAAATCCTAATTGCTATGTTTCAAATCTTTCAATAAATATGAGATGTAAGGAGCTCTGAATGAATTATATTCAAATGATCATTAATTGACCAAGTTTATAATATGTACCATCGTGATAGGAAGAAGACCATGTTTTAACCATTTGACGACAGAGGAATTATCGATATTGTTGCTGGTGGTGACTTGGTTCACTCGAGTCTTGAATCCAAGCAATAATTGGTGATTTGAACATGCGCAATTTGGATTTCTTCGATATTATTGTCGCCAATGGAATCATTACTTTTATCGTCAAGATGCTCACCGCCAACATATGTAGGGGAAATTAAAATGAAGGTGAGGTTGTCATTGGGGTGATTTTTATTCCTTTTTTCGCTTTCTTTTGTTGTTTTTTGTTTAAATATTTTAGATGTAAAAATATAAAGTTATTATTATGTCCTTCTAAAAATGTCCAAAGGCTTATTTTTGGTCAACTAATGGTTCTTTAGACGAAATAAGTCAAGAGTTCCTCATATCGCATATTTATTGAAAATGTTTAGGACGTAGCTACTAGAATTTAAAGGTTTAGGACCTCTACTACAAATTTCTCTAAAAAATATTTGCAATTTGCTTTAAATGATAATAAATAATAATAATTTGCATTCCTAACTCATAGTCCCTGTTTTGCAGGCAGGCGGGGGGCGGGGGGATATACCACTAAATGACCCAAATTCAAGGCCAAAATTCCAAACTAACCCCAAACTAACCCATTTCACTATTCAATCATATAAACTACCTAAAATACCCTTAATATAAAAGGTTTCAAAATAAGTCATTTTAGTCCTCATAACTTTAATTCTAATTTTGGATTCGATAAAATTGTTTGCCCCTTGCAATAAAAATTAACTTTTCTTCACCATCAACTCTTACCACCTATCTTGAGCCGAAAAAATTTGATATTGATTAATAATTTTATTTTTGAATTTTTGCATTTTAGGTCCAATAAAATTGGTATCAGAGCCCTATATCTTGAGGAATTAACGACATTAGAGAATGGAAGATAATAACGAAATTTACATAGGATGGTATGTTAACAATTCTACTGAATATTTAGATACTGATAGTTACATTCAACATCTTATTAATAAATCAAGAAATTTGATTGATAAAATAAAAGACTCCGATAGTCTTAAAATAAAGAAAAAATTTGAAAAGAAAATTACTTTTCTTTTAATAGATTTTGATGAAGTTTTAGACGAAGACATAGGATACCTTGTTAAAATGCCTATTCTTATAGAAATGAAAACTTTAAAAAGAATACAAAGGGTTCTTAATAATGAAATTATGAGAATTGAAGAATTAGATACCTAAAGATCATGGAAATAGAAAATTCAGAAAATATAGAAATCAAGTATACGAAGGAGTAGAGGGATATGCCTTAAAAAGGAAAATTTGATTGGGAAAAATTCAGAAAAATTAATAGAGCAGAATTAAGTCTAAAACCACCAGGAGAAAATAAATTATTCAAAATTTTAGGATCAGCCTTTAGAAGAAAAAAGTTAGTCATTAATGAATATCATGAAATAGAAAAAGCCATAGATATTAAACATACACAAGGAAAAATAAAATTAAATCTTATAACAAAAAGAAATATTAATGAATTCCTAGGAAAATTAAAACAAGAAAAACGAGATAAAATATCTTATGTTTACCTTCTTTGGAATACAAATAATAATAAAATCATGTTTTAAAGAAGGAATTAATAGTCCTATAATACTTAATCTACAAGATGAAAGATGTATAACTGCAGAAAATGGAAATTTAGGAATAATAAAAGGAAACTTAGCCTATAAAAAATTAAAATTTACTTGTTATCCAAGATATTGTGTGCATATAAATGATAAAAATTTAGATGATTGTCTTAGTCTACATTTTAAGATGACTAATAAAATATTAAAAGACGATAATAAAGTTTTTACTATATTATATCAAGGATTGTATTGTTATACAAATAGTAATTATGGAAATATATATAAAGAAAAACCTTTTATAGAAATTGACGAAGAATTTAGGGATATAGGAGAAGCAATCTTACCCAGAGAACAAGACATAGAAGAAATAGAAAATTTTGAGATAGGACATGATGATGCTATAAGTATTGATCAACCTATAATACCAAAACAAATAACATATAAAGAAAATAAAATAATTATTGGAAATAATACAGTAAGACATAGTATTTCAAAAATAGTACAAAGTAAAAATAATAGTGTTTATGGAATCAAGGGAAAGTTCTTTAATGGAAGTAAATGGATAAATGAAATTAAAATACTTATTGATACTGGAGCAAGTCAGAATCATATTTGTTCTCTTATTGATGAAGGAATTAAAAAGAAAAAAGTTGAATCTTATAGTTATAGAGATTTTGAAGGAAAAATAAACTCTTGTGATATCATAGGACAAGTTCAAATTAAATTAGGAAATCTATTATTAAGCATAGAATGCTATATTGATAATAATATGAATTTTGATGAACATCCAATATTATTAGGAAATTCATTTTTAAATAGTCTTGATAATTATAAAATAGACAAGGAAGGAATTCTTATTATACATCAAGGAATAACTACATATTGCCCTAAAGAAAAATGAGTAGAGAAATAAAATTCCCAATAAGTGTATATATACAAATAACTGTATTTGAATCAAAAATAACTACTTGTGCTCTAATTGATACAGGAGCTGAGATAACTGCGTCTTTAAAGAATTTTTATTACCAAAGTGGATAGAAAATAAACAACAATTAACTCTACAAGGAATAACTGGAGAAAGAGAATCTTTAAAATATAAAAATGAAAATATAGAAGTTATAATAGGATCTAAAATAGTAACTATAAGAAATGTTTACCAATATAATATTAATGATTGTGATATTATTCTTGGAAATGACTTTCTACAACAGTTTAGTCAATATAGTCAAAATATTTATACTATTCAATTAAAAACACCATGTGGACATTTACTAAAAATTGCTAGAGAATTTAAACCATTCGAGAGTTCGACCCACTTTCGGCGTGGTGAAAAAATAGAATTTATACCAAAATTACTCAATTATTCAATCAAAACAATTACTCTTGATCAAATAAAAGATCTTTTAGCTAAAAATTATAATGAAAACCCACTTGAAAAATGGGAAAAATCAAAAACAACAACTAAAATAGAACTATTAGAACCAACAATCATTATTAGAGTCAAACCTATGCTCTATAATCAAGAAGATAAGGAAGAATTTCAAATACAAATTCAAGAACTTCTTAATCAAAAACTTATAAGAAGAAGTAATAGCCCTCATAGTAGCCCAGCTTTTATGGTTAGAAATCATTCGGAGATAAAAAGAGGAAAACCTAGGATGGTAGTAAATTATAAAGAACTTAATAAAAACACTAAGTTTGATGGATATTATTTACCAAATAAAGAAGTATTAATAAATATAGCTAAGAATAAAAAATATTATTCAAAATTTGATTGTAAACTGGATTTTGGCAAATTAAACTAGAAGATAATAGTATACCATTAACAACATTTAGTACTCCTCAAGGGCATTATGAATGGTTAGTTATGCCATTTGGATTAAAAAATGCACCACAAATTTATCAAAGAAGAATGGATGAAGTCTTTAAAACTTATAATTTTCTTATTGTTTATGTTGATGATATACTTGTTTGTTCAGAAACATATGAAGATCATCTTAAACATCTTAGAATTTTTGCTACACTTTGCTCAAAAGAAGGTATAATACTTAGTCAGAAAAAAGCAGAAGTAGCAAAACATGAAATTGAATTCTTAGGAATGATAATAAATAGTGATGGAATAAAATTGCAACCTCATATTTCAGAAAAAATAAATTTATTTCCTGATAAATTAGAAAATAAGCAACAAATTCAAAAGTTTTTGGGTTGTCTTAATTATGCTGAAGGATTTATAGAAAAACTTGCAGAAAAAAGAAATAAACTTCAGAAACTATTAAGAAAATCAAATAAATTAGGTTGGAATGAAGAACATACTCTTTGTGTTAAAAATTTAAAAGAAAATTGTAGAAATTTACCTAAACTTAGACTTCCTGATGAAAAAGATAAATTAATAGTTCAAACCGATGCTTCAGATTTATATTGGAGTGCTTTATTAAAAACTGATTTAAATGAAATTTGTAGGTATACTAGTGGAACATTTAATAATGCTGAAGTAAATTATTCAACCAATGAGAAAGAATTATTGGCAGTTATTAAAGGAATAAACAAATTTAAAATGTTTTTGTTACCCAAGGAATTTATTGTTCAAACTGATAATACACAACTTAACGGACTAGTAAATAATAAATTACCAAATTCACCTCAACATAGAAGATTACATAGATGGCAAGTGTTATTATCTTTTTATAATTTTAAATTTGAATATATTAAAGGAAAAGATAATTTATTTGCTGATTTCTTGAGCAGGAATCATGAATATGGAAAAGATTGAAGCATTTACAAAGGAATTACAAGATCTTCTAACAGATTTTAATGCAGATTATCTTGCTGTTCAAGAAGATCATCTTGATATTCGACAAACTTTGTGTGATTTATCAAGCAAAGTTGTTGAAAGTGGGAAAAAGATTGAAAAATTGAATGATAACAAAGAAAAAATAGTTGAAAAATTGTCAGAATGTTTAGACTTTTTTGCAAATTGTAGCCAGGAGTATCCTCCTTTAAAAGGTGAATACAGTCGAAAGGCTAGTCACATCCCATTTCGGGAGATTAATACATCCACCTCGAGTGGAGAATCAAAATTTAAGAGAAATGACTCTCTTACCTCGCAAGAGGAAAAAGTCATAAAAAAGGGTCCACAACAACTACCTGTCAGTATGGACAAATTGTTGGAAAAATTTACAAGTGGAAAAGGAGCCGCTGAGTCTAGTACTCAAACATCCTTATCAAAAGGCCCATTGGAACAGCCTACTGTTATCAGTGAATTCCAAGAAGATAAAAAATCACCAGTTGGTGACCTTAAATCACCAAAAGGAATAATTGCTACTCATCATATTAGAGCTAATCTACATCCAATGGAAAAGGAGTATTATGAATTCTCAGAATGGGTATATAATTTCAGAGAAGGAAGTTCTCTATATTTGACAGCCCTTCCAACGGCGATTTATCCAAGGATCAGTGCAGTTCAAGGAGCAGATCCTAATATTGTTCGAAAATTGGCAGCATTTGGATTTTTAGATCGACTCTTCCCAGGGATAGATCTAAAAGAAATTGAACAGTTTGACAAAGAATTTGTTAATTGTGTTAAAAAATTCAGCGATAAACAACCTATTGAACTGAGATTTTACACAATTAGTCCCGAATATAAAGAACCAGAGTGGTATGGAGAACATCATCTCATCACAATTCGGAAAAATAATGGAAATCCACTCAAGGAGATTCAGATTTTTAAAGATTTGCCCACTATTAATAGAAAATGGATGATTTACAGACGAGCTCTCGGAATAAAATCAGTCTGCTCAACAATGCAGTTCTTTTATGGAGAAAGATACATGGTCTATGGTATGAGTAATAATTGGATCCTTATCTCAGAGAGGAGATAAAGAATCAAAAATTCTTGAAGAAAAAATCTGGAATCATGAACGATCAATTTTCCGGAAGTGAAGAATGCATTAAAGAAGCCTGCCGACTTATGGGACACGTCCACAAGTAAAGGACGATCAAGAAAAACGTGGTGACAAGCACCATGTGAACTTTGAAGAAAAGAAGACATGTCAGCTGGAATCAAAAGAAATTGCCGACATCGGAATAAAGACAACCAACAACCACTTTTAATATTTTCAACCACATTTGAAATTATTGTACTTCTTACTTTTGTGTTGTAATAATCTGATTGGCCAGAAGCTTCTCGGTGAAGTGCGAGCCTTTCTATAAATTGAGACCCTTCTCATTAGAAAAGATCATCGAAAATTAGCCATATGAAATCTCATCCTGAACTACCATCTAAAACCTTCAACAATGATCTTTGTAATCATTCTCTTTAGAGAGTAGAAACCACTCTTCAGAGTATCAATCTCTGTAAAAATCTTTGTATAATAGCTTTCAAGCTATCTTCAGATCAATAAAATCTTTGAGTTTGAAATAAATCTTTTATTACGCTTTGAGTGTTGTTCTACACAGTGAGTCTGTTTGAGAGTTTTGAGTGCCTTTGTGTCCATTTTGCTGTGATGCTGTCGGACTTTGGCCAACTCTTGTGACGAAGGTGACCAGGAACATATAACATTCTTGCTATTTGGCGAAGCGTGGTAAGGCCCTTATTTCAAGCTACAAGAAAATTTATTGTCTGAAAATTTGCATGAAAATTATTATATAAGAATTTTTATGAGATTGTTTACTTTGAAGAACTTTTATCATGGAAAGTTACGAGTTTTATTATAGATCTGTACCTTTTAGATATACTAATAGTATTGATTATAGTCACATAATAGAAATTCCAGAAACTTATGATAGTTATACTAGAGGAATAAATTTCATAAAAAGAGATAGTAGATATTATGAAAAATGCCTTACAATTGTATCATTTGGATTAAAAGAAAAATTGCCTAAAGAAATAATAAAAATGATTATATTTTTCTGGTTAGATAGTGAAAATAGTGAAAGAACTTTTGAAACTACAGAGCATGTAAGTTATAATGAAGTTTCTGAATTATATGATTTTGATCTTAGTTTTGACGATATAGAATAAGAATATGCCTGGAATAACTAGAAAATTTTGTGATAATAAAATAAAAATTTTAGAAGAACAGATAATAACTGACAATAATCGTAGAGAAATAGAAAGGGAAATTTCTAATTGGAATAAAATTAAAAGAGAATTATTAAGGAATGAAATTACAAGAGAATTAAGAAGAGAAGAACAATTTAGAAGAGAAATAAGACAAATGATAAATAATATAATAATTAATTCCTTAAACATATCAGACTAATATGAGTTTACCAACAAAAATAAGATTTGATAAACAAGAAATAGAAAATATTAGATTACCAATAGGAAGCTATCAAACTAAAAAATGGAATACAACTCTATTTCAACCTTTAAACTCATGGGGAAATACAGATGAATGGTTAAATATGACTACAAATTGGACTAATGCATTTTTATGGCAACAATTAGGACAATTAAAATCTAAAGACGTAGAAGCTATAGACGAAATAAATAATATAGATCCAAAAGATGAAATAGCTAAAGAAAGGTTAGAAGTTTTAAGCAAAAATATGTCTAAACAATTTAATAAAATAAAAGACCAAATTAATAATTTAGAAATACTTGATGAAGCTAAACTTGAAGAAATTCAAAATCGAATATCAAAAATTGCACAGAAAAATAGTATTAATAAAATAGCAACTTTAGAAGAAAAAGTAGACATTATTAATTATAAACTTGATATTCTCGTTGAAAAAATTAGGATTTGAAATTGAAAAACCATCTTATAAAAAACCTAAAATATGAGTATGAATGATAAAATTAATTTAATTGAGAAAAATATAAAAACAATTGATGAAAAAATAACTAGAATTGAAATAGGCTACGAAGAAGAGAAAGAAAGATTACAAAATAATTTTTTAAGAATAGAAAATCTTTTAAATAGAATAATAGAAAACTTAAATAAAGAAAAACCATTTAAACCAGATTATACTAAAGAACTTAAAGAAGTTAGAAAGAAAATTGAAAAATATGAAGAATTAATACAACTTAATGGAGGATTAAAAGAAGATATAGAAAAATTATTGATTGATCTTAGAAAGCAAGAAGAAAATCTTATAGAAAAAGAAGAAGGAAAATTAATTATAGAAGAACAATGAACGAAGAAATGGAAAATTTAATATTTGACTTAGAAGACTTAAAAATTTGTGAAGAAATAACTAAAAATCATATGGTTGGAAAAACGGGAGGACCACGAGCAGTTAGACAAGAAGAATATGGAGAAACTAGCACACTAAATATGAAGCGAGAAATAGACCCTAGAAGATATGTTAATACAAAAGTAGATTTTAGAACTACCAAAGAAAGAATGTATAGAGATCAATTTAAACCAATTTTAAGAGAATCAAACCCAATGAAAATTGCAGGATCATATTTAAATTTAGATTGTGAATTAGATGTTAGAAGAGCTATAAGTGAATGGAGTACCAATATGATAGCACACTTTAATTATAATCGCGATGTCTGAGATAATAAAAATAGAAGCGAATATTTATTAGCAACATTTAAAGGAAATGTGTTTAATTGGTATAGAGGATTAGAAGAAACAACAAAAGGTATTTGGAAAGATAGTATTGAAGCAGAGGATTTGGAATTAGTATAATAGAAGGAATAAATAGAGTTGCTACAAGAATTTATAGAGAATTTCTTTGGAGAAGATTGGGTAAATGAAAGTACTAAAGCTAGATTAGAAGAAATAGAAGATGCTAAAAAGCAGAATGGAACATTTACAAATTTGTAATATGTGTTACCTCAATGAATATTGTTGTGAATATAGTAAATATTATTATATGATGTTTGGAAGTGGAGGTGATAATAATTATTATAAGGAAGTTTTTATTAGAAAATTACCACCACCATGGAATAATTATTTTCAAAATAAGATTAAAGAAAAACAATTAGGAAGAAATGAAGAAGGATATACATTAGGATTTATTATAAGAACTATAAAAGACGAAATAAGTACTATGTGTAGTAATCAAATGATTTATAAACAATCGGATTTATACAAGATAGGATTTGTTGTAGAGATCAGAAGTACCAGGAAATTGGGGATGTTATGATTATAAAAGAAAAGGAAAAATAAAACCCAAGAAATATAAAAAATATAATAAGTTTAAAAAGAAATATTTTAAACCAAAAAGAAAATATTTTAGAAGAAAATATAAACCTTATAATAAAAAACCATTAGATAAAAAACGATGTAAATGTTGGAATTGCAATGAAGAAGGTCATATTAGTACTGAATGCCCAAAAAAGAAAGTTAGAATATTAATTACGGACTTTGAACAAATTAGAGATGAATGTGAAGAAGTTGATATTGAAGAAATAGAAGTAAATGAAGAAATATTTGAAGAAAAATCAGATTTAGAAGAAACGTCTAGTGATGATGAATAAAAACAAGAATAAAACTAATTTCGAAAAAATTATAAGGATTGAGGACTTGATCTGCAATAAATAACCCATTTCATTAAGGGTAAAACTGACTTTTTAACAAAAATCTTAAAAAGTCACTATTCATAGGTCATTTTGCAAAATCTCCCGGGGGCGGGCTACTCCATTTACTTTTGTGGGTGACGGATGTAAATATTCAACCGGTTGTATTGAAGATGGAGGATTTAACTATCTCAAATCTGGATTGTGAACCGAAAATTTAAGATGCTTCCCTCTAATTTCAATTAGTTCTCAAAAATATTCCTAGCCACCCTTTGTTGGTGCCCGAACTGGGAGTGACAATTAAAAGTAGTACAAACCTCAAATTCTACCCAGTTGGAGTCACTGGAAGGAAGAAATTAGGAATGCACAGCTTCAAATCATTATTGCTTTTGAGGCGCTATGTTCATGGACGCATCTCTCAATTCAGAAGTGTTAGCGCTTTCTCCAATAATCCTCTCATTGATGATGCTGATAGCCTTGTGAGTTTAAACCCTTTTCTGTTTCAATTATTGATCGCCATTTTCGTGCTTAATTTATAGCACATGCACCCGGACACTCATTTTGTTTGAGCGTCGGGTTTAATTTTCAGATACTTGTTGAGGGCAAAAGTTATTCAAGAACTACAATTCTCAACTGACCCTTTGTGCTCAATGCTCTTAATACTTCCGTGGTATGTTATATGATCACATTTGACAGTAATGGGTTTTTTTGTGCGTTCGTGCCTGCGTGCTATTATTTTGGTTGCATTTTTTTTCCCTTGAGATTTAAGAAGATTGTGTCTAAAGTTGTTTATAGTATTTGAGTATTTGAATTGGCTCAATTGAGAAATTTAGACCAAGGGGTCATTGCTATTGTTGGTGCTTACCGGAATATTAGCTTAAGAGCCATTGTGCAAGGAGGTTACTTTAAGTTATTTTTAATATTTAAATGGATTGTTTGCAATCATGTTGGTAGTTTATCTTCTCATTGTTCATTGAGATGTTTCCTTATCCACTTTGCAAGATTGCATTCCTGCGTTTGCCTTAATATATTGAATCCTGTAATTTTGAAGATTAATCAGAACAGTAATTGTTATTTACATGTGTGTGGAGAAGTTTATTTAATACTATGGTGCATTTTACGTATTTTCTGCTTTGATTTTCTCTGAGATGTTTTCTGGATCTGCACTCTTTTATGTTGTTTTCAATCTTAACTTACTCGGCTCATTTCACTTTAATTAAAGTATTGCATGATGACCACTATGACTTTCTTTCAACAATTGAATTGGATTGATCATGATTTTCTAATAAAATTTTTCAATACGGTGGAATATAGGGTGCTCGGTTGCATAAGCTATACAAAAGTTGGGAAGATTGTTAAGAATATAGGGTTATTTTATTTTATTGTTTATTAAGGGTAGAATAGTCTTTTCAATTTCCTTTATTTAGCCTATATATAGTCTCTTTATTTCTAGGTTAAATCATTCTTTTTTTTGTATTCAATTGCATTATGCAGAATTAATGAAACCCTAGCCTCCTTTTCTTTTTCTTTATTTTCTTTGAATTGTTTAACATGGTATCAGAGAGGTTTCGATCCTAAACAAATTAATTTTTGAATTTCGTTTCCGGCGAGCGGCCTTGAGCCGCTCGTCCGGCTACCAAGTTGTTTCGAGATTTTGAAGAGTAGGGATTCCGTCAGTTTGTCGGCTAAAAGATCGGGTTTCGGAAGGAAAAATGGTGAAGGTTGGAATCCGGACACGTGTATTAATGTTATGGTGAACGAAATACTCATAGGGACTAGCGAGATTAATTCTTGCCTTCAAGTTAATAACTTGAAACAGGGACTAATAACTTACAAGAGGGACAGCAAGAGGAAGTTATGGCAAGTAGATGTCAAAGACTTTGTGTTAGGTGGGGTTTGGAAGAAGGGTTCTTTAGGAATTGATTTAGGTTTTGATCGAAGGATTGCTGGAAAAGCGAGGGATTTACTAGAATATATTTGAGAAATTTTGGGAAAAAAGTAAAACAAATGCCGGAATAAGACTTGGTGGAGATCAAATTCAGATTGTATGATGGATCAGATTGTGTTAGGTGGGGTTTGGCAGAAGGGTTCTTTAGGAATTGATTTAGGTTTTGATCGAAGGATTGCTGGAAAAGCGAGGGATTTACTAGAATATATTTGAGAAATTTTGGGAAAAAAGTAAAACAAATGCCGGAAGAAGACTTGGTGGAGATCAAATTCAGATTGTATGATGGATCAGATATTGGTCCCTTTCGGTGGGCGAGCGGTTGATCACTTCGCGGCAGGCGGTGGAGAGGTTGAGGTCGTGAAGGGTTAGGGGTTTTGTGGAGGAGGAAGAGGCGGACTGGAAGTACGGCTCGTGGTGGAGGATGGTGATAATGGTTTAATGGTTCTGTTTTGCACGGCCGTTCTTTTAGCCGGCGGCTTATACTGGTTTGTTTAAATTTAACATTGGCTAATCTTCCGTTGTTGATGTTTGTTTCTCCTTCTTAACGTTTGCTTCTCTCTCTTCCGCTGCTTTGTCTTCTTCTCAATTGTCGGTTTGTTTCTCCTTCTTTCTCCTTGCACTTCTTTTGGTAGAGTATATGATTCAAGTTGTTGATGGCATTTGTTGAGAAATTTGGTTTGATATACACCCAGTTTATGGGATTGGAAGTTTGGTATGTGCCCGGTTCACGGGATTGGGAATTTGATTTGGTGTTGGTTCGGTGTATCCGAAATTTGAAATTTGCATCCAGTTCGTTTGGTATTTGTGGAGCTGGTATTTGAAATTTGCATCTGTTTGGTTAGATTGGTGGATGATGATTTTTCATTATCATCAACTTTGAGTTCTTTGTTCGGCTTGGTTGACATACAAGTGATTTTGAAGATTTGATTTATGAAGACTGGCACTATTTCCCTACATTTTGTCTCTTCATCGTTGCAGCTTGCTAATTTCTTCACGAAGTCACATCCGGTTCATCGTTTTCGTTTCTTGCTTGGCAAACTCTCGATGCTTCTTGCAGCAGCATCATCATGAGTTTGAGGGGAGATGTTAAGAATATAGGATTATTTTATTTTATTGTTTATTAAGGGTAGAATAGTCTTTTCAATTTCCTTTATTTAGCCTATATATAGTCTCTTTATTTCTAGGTTAAATCATTCTTTTTTTTGTATTCAATTGCATTATGCAGAATTAATGAAACCCTAGCCTCCTTTTCTTTTTCTTTATTTTCTTTGAATTGTTTAACAAAGATAACCCTAATATTGGGTTTGTGGCTTTGACGGTATTCTTTCTTTTCACAGTTCAGATATGCTGGTGTTTGTTTTTTTTTACTACTTTTGGAGGTTGACTTGTATGCAAGTTTTCGTGTTTTTTTTTTTTTGCTTATGCTGTAAGCTAACTTTGGCTGGTTTTGAAATACTTGAATGGTAGAGGCAGGGCATTTTGTGCCGGTGGTGATGTTGTAGCTCTCTATGATTTAATAAACAAAGGTACTTTAGAATCTTTTGAATTGTATGGTATATTCTTTGATTTTTAGCCCAGAGAAGTATAATACAGATTTTTTTATATCGTGATTTCATAAAGGATTATATTCATTAGTTGCCAGTTCATAGAGCTTAACCTCTGTGCTGACTTTAATGATGATTGGACAGCTGAAGATTGTGGTTGGGCATTCATTGCCACCATGGCGGTTCTTGATAATCATTGAGAACTGCACTCGAAATAAGTGCATTAGATATTATTCTGAATATTGTAGTGACGCAACTTTTTTTGGCACAATCATCAATGTTAAGGACATCTTAAAGTTTTGACTCTGTTGCCACTGCTATAGCTCTGACTCTTTCCTTCCCTTTCTTTGAAACTGTTATAATTCTTTATTCACTCAATGCAGGAAACCTTGAAGAGTGTAAAGAGTTCTTTCGGACTCTATACAATCATATATATTTCCTTGGTACATATTTGAAGCTACATGTGAGTATTACTTAGTTGCTGTGCTCAATCCTGCACAATGGTACTGTGTACTTCCCAGTTTCCAATCATATTTTTAAATTGTAAGGTATGCTGGGAGACAAAGACCTCTTAGGCTTTAGCACAAAGTGCAACATGAGGCTCATGCTTCCTTTTAATAATTCAAATTATGATCTTCATATAATCAGCTAAACTCAGATATTGCTGCAGTTTTCTTCAAGTTCCTTCAAATATCAGTTAGTTCCTGTTCATTTTGGCAAAACCACTTGAGGTAATCTCAGAAGTTACAACTGGATTCTTGCCTGTTTTTCGGCTGTTGATCTCATTTCAACGGGCAAAAAATAAATTTTACTTGACATGATAGTAAAACAAAGCATGACGCTAAAAGTCGCTTATATATATATATATATATATATATATATATATATAAAGAAGACTTTTTTGGCTTTTCTGGACAAGAATGTCATTGATGCAGCATTATCATGTTTTCATATCATCTTTCTTAAATATTGGTCAAATTGCATTGAGTTTCAAAGTTTCACAAGCCAAGGTGATCTGCTGGTTCACCAGATTACAATTGTTGATTTGTTGTGGCCTCACTATCTACATCCTTTTATCTACTCAATGAATACCATTTGGGTATCTACTCTAATGGAATAGTTTGTCGTTCCCAGCTGATTTCTGTTTCTTCGTACCTTTCATCCTCTACAGTGCCAAATCTATTGATTCTGCTCCAAATTTAAGGCAAGTCAATTTTTATTAGTCAATAGTCATGTTTCTTGCACCTGAATTTTCATCTTTAAATTTCTTTTACTTATCAGTGCAATGATGTCCATGCAGGTGGCTATCTTAAATGGGATTACTATGGGTGGCGGGGCTGGAATTTCAATCCCTGGCACATTCCAAGTTGTAACTGATAAAACTGTATGAAACTTCCATGAAATCTAACAGTCTCTATTTCTTCTTTAATTTCGTCTATTAAAAGATACTTCCTATGTGTTTCGAGTTAGTGTCAATTACTTTGCAGAACTATTGATATTTAGTTTTACTTATGTTCTGCAGCTGACTATCAGACCATTTTTATATTATTTTTTACTGGGCATGAGATGTGAAAGTTCGGTACTTAATTAGTTAAGAAACATTGTGAATATATATCAATTAAAAAGTTTAAAGAATTTGAGAGATGACTTATTCATTTCTTCCATTGATTGAAAATGTTGAAAAGAGAGGAGATTGGATGTGAAGTTTTTAGGAGGATCAGCATATCTAGTACAATTGGTTCAGGTCTCTGTTCAGATATTTACCTCTGTTTCTCGCCCTTGAGTATGCTTCCAAGTCCCGATCCTAGTGACACCCAATTCTTTTGATTTGAAATTCAAGATCCGAACTCTCTCTTTGTCTCTTATGTCTAATGCTTATTCTTAATGCCTTGTTACCCAAAAAATTGCTTTGCTACGCACAAATGGCCGATGGCAGCAATTTCTTTTAATAAAATCTTCAACATTTCTGATCTACCCATTGCTTTTGCATGGTCAAGAAGTTCAAGCTTCTTGTATGGTTGATGATTGGTTTTGTGCAAATAAATTTACCTTTTTATAATGGACGACTGCATGTGTTTAAGAAAACATTGCCAATAATCTTGGGCGACAGTGTGCATCTTTGACTCTTTCTCATTTCTACCTTCCTTTTTTCTTTTTTCAAATTTTAGCAAGACAGTTTATAGGCTGCATGTTTAGTGAAAGTTTTGTCTGTTGTTTATCTTTACATATTTAATCTTTGGATGCCCAATAATTTAGTCATGCCTGAGAAGTCTCCGTCTTATGTTTTACATCATTCCTAGACATGCTTATATCATTTCCTCAATGTTTACCAATCACGATTAAATATAAAGCGATTGATTCTGGACTCTTAAAAAATATAAAACATATAGTAAATGTAAACGTTTACTTTTATTGCTTCGGGACATGTGCTAGAAAGGGTAAACTTTTTCTAGAAATAGAAGTCGAAGTTCCTAGTCCTGCATCAAATAGCTTTATGACCATATTCAGTTGCTTTGATGAACTTTACGTGTTTGAAGTTCAGTGTTCCTGCACTTTTCTATTGCAAGTATGTTATTATTATTATTATTTTTTATCATTATTTCATTAATGATACCCCAGTCCAACGAGGAGGGTAATAAGAGATAGCTGGGTTAAGAAAATAATTTCTCTACTTAACTTTATTCCCTGAGAAATTATTGGCCGTTTTCAGTAATATATATCTATATTATGTTTGAAATGTTGAGCCACAAATATCCCAATAATGCAGGTTTTTGCCACCCCTGAAACACTAATTGGTTTCCATCCAGATGCTGGGGCATCATTTTACCTTTCACACCTGCCTGGCTATCTTGGTTAGTTCGTGTGCCTTAATGCATATATTCATTTTATTAAGTGCTTTTTTTTTCCCCAGGATTCATGGGAAAGTGAACCTGCCCAGTTTGTGACTAATTTGGTATCTGCATGTATTGGTTCTTTCATATAAAATGTTTCTGTCACATTTGCACTTCTGCAACTCAATGGAATGTAATGTCCTGGGACATCGTCCATCCTTCATGAATTAATACATGAACTTTCTATTGCTGCATTATAGAATAATTAGCTTATTAGGACTTGAATAATCTTGTTTTTCCTTTTTTTTTTTCCTCATAGATGGTCAAGCACCACTTGAATAAACTTCGAGTCTACGGTCTACCACTCATCGAATAATCTAAAACTCAATACCTTGTGCTTTCGATGGTTTCATAAACTAATATTAATTTACCTCGAGTTTTCTGTCATGCTTTAACCTTTTCTGAGGGTCTTATTCCTTTTATCTTCTTTACTCTTTGAGTGATCTAGTCATTTGCATTGGACATAACCTGCTAGTTCCTCTCTTATTTTTTTTTTCTTTTCCTTTCTAAACCAATGTATACCTTCTGCTTCCTTTTCTGTCTTCTTTGGCATTGGGAATTAGGTAGGTTAACTATTAAAGAACAATATTCTAATTTTAATATGTGATAATGCTGTAATATGCCTTGTGGCATAGTATGTTACATAGTTGTGATAATCTCTCTTTTCAGTTGTATCCACTTTCGTTGAAGGATCTCGTTAAATTTCTATTTCCTATGCTAAAATCATTAGACACGCAAAAGATGCACAGTGCTCACTTGATGTAATCTTCGTTTTAAATATTGAAGGCTATGCCACACTAATTTAAAACATTTAGGATCACAAGAACAAGAATAAATTAGAAATTCAATCTTGAAATTTTTATTAACCTTGTTTGTTAAATTAAGAAAACTGATGAGCAAGCAAACTGATTTCTTTTGGTGCTGCTCCTTCCAATAATTTGTTGTTTTGAATATTTTGCTGATATGTGGGATCGTCCTCTACATTGCTTTTGAATTTAATATCTTGTTTTCCATCTTAAATTTGTGACTGGAAAATTTTTTTTTGTTGTTAACAGATCCAGTATCCTGAATTCTGAACTGGCAGGTAGCTCATTTAACCTATTTATACCTGTCTTTTTGCAGGAGAGTACCTTTCCCTAACAGGTGATAAACTCAATGGAGCAGAATTGATGTCCTGTGGGCTTGCTACGCACTACTTGCTCATCACAGTCAGTCCTATCGTGAATTTCTTTGTTTTACACCAAACCGTTTCACTGTTTACTTTAGAGAGAGTGCTTTTTATTTTCATCTCCTTCATCCATTACCTCTGCAGAAACTTCCTCTGATTGAAGAACAACTTGGGAACTTGGTAACTGATGACCCCTCTGTCATCGAAACTTGTTTAGAAAATCATGGAGACCTTGTTCTTCCAGATAAGACAAGTGTAATTCACAGGTATTTCATCTGTTTTCAGGATTGAAAGTGTAAAGGGTATGATTTAGTTGAATCACCAGAGGGCAAATGTGCTACAAGAGAGAGAGGCTAGGTAGTAACCTTTTTTATAGATATTATGAAATTTGATCACTTATCCTCATTCTCAATCAGAAAATATCTCAATCTGTACAGAAAAAACCTGGTTCGAATGAAGCTTCCATCAAATGACCTACACTATTTATGATTAGCTAGTTCAAAATTAGATGATGGGACGTTTCAAGGCTTAAAAGTTACAAGTCACATCTATCTATTTGAATAAATTAATATAAATAATCACTAATCCTTACATTTTGAGTTTTTCGTAAACTAACTTGTTCCCCTCACCCATACCAGATTAGGTCATATAAGGAATTTAGTATAAAATTATAATGAATAGTAATGAGTATTATGGTGGATAGTATTTTTCAATTTTTCATTCAAAAGATAGTCATTTGCACTATCAACCGTATAACACAATACATTGGTTGAAGGGGGGTTTAGGCTGGATGAGGAACATATAGTAAATGACATTCTTTTGAATATCTATTAATCTCCATTATAATATTGTACTAAATCTTTTTACAGCCTAATCCGGTGTGCCAAACGTGATCTGAATGTATGTATTTTTAACTTAATTCTCCAAATATATTTACGAATACTGTTTTCCTGAGATATACAGCCCTGCTTAGAATGAATCTCAACTGCTTCTGTCACTATCATGATGATTTAAACTGATCGTTTGTTCCCCGTTGCTCATTTTCTTGGTTAGGATTGAAACAGTTGGCAAATGTTTCAGCCATGACACTGTAGAGGAAATTATTGATTCTTTGGTAAGCATATAATAAATTAGTTCTGTTTTCATTTACCTGAAGTATCCTTTTACAGAAACAAATCTGTAATGAATATATAACATTGGTCTTTTGTCCCTTAAAAACTGCTGTTCACTACAAGAACAGAATAGGATAGAATGTCATTAAGGAGGAAAATGAACTAATGAAGTACAGATAAGAAAAGAATCTCTCTGTTTCTCTTTATCGCTCTCTTTCTGTAACTCTGTGAAGAGGTTGATTGGAACACCTGTATACATTTTAGTTGTTTTTTACCTGCCAGGTTCTGCGAAGACATTAAATGAGCTACATTGCTTGCGTTAGTTAGATAACATTAAAAGCTCTGTGCTTCTGATTAAAGGCACAAACAGCCCTTTTCACAAGTCACATGCTTCTGAGTGAAACGGTTTCTTTCTTCTGCTATATACTTCTATTTGATGTCCACCAATAAATTTTTTCATCTAAATTTCTTGGATAACATATTTTTTCAATTATATAAAACAGTGTTTTTTTTTTTCTTAGAAGCTATATTTACAATTCCAAGTTAAAATTTTCCTAGGAAAATGAGGTTGCCAAAACAAATGATGCATGGTGCACATCGACTTTGATGAAACTTAAAGATGCTGCCCTGTTAAGTTTGAAGGTTTCCTTAAGATCGGTAAGTCCCTAGAACATTTTATTGAGTTCTGCAGACCACTACAATTTTAGCTGACCTCACAATAATGTTTGGTCCAGATACGAGAAGGTAGATTTCAAACTCTTGATCAGTGCCTTATTCGTGAGTATAGAATGTCCCTACAAGGAATATCCGGGCAGATTACTGGCGACTTCCGTGAGGTATAAAATGTTTATAACTTTCTGTTTCACACTTTTCACTAGCATTAGTATTATATATGTCATGCCGCTTGCCTTCCGTATCAGGGTGTTCGAGCAAAGCTGGTACATAAAAGATTTTGCACCAAAGGTAAACTAAATCTTATTTCCTAATTTTGCCACCCTTCTTGTTTAGTTAGTAGCTGGTGCAAATATGATATTTTTTTGTCATCTTCTACTAATGATTTTGTAAAACGTGTAGTGGGACCCTCCAACCTTGGAACAAGTATCTCAAGACATGATAGATCAGTACTTTGGTCCGATCACTGCACTTGAGCCTGAACTAGAACTACCCACAAAGCAGCGAGAAGCATTTGCTTAGTTTTGGGTGAAATGTTTTGGATTACATTTACTCACCCCAGGTGCAAAACTAGCACTGTTTTCTTGCACTCGGCTTGTGGTGGACAGGTACATGGGCTGAATAAACAATTTCACCAGCTAACAAATATTGCCCAAGTTATCGCACGAAGTCGTTAGATGAGTTACACTTCTTCAGGAATACAGGAAGTTGTGTAAATGAAATCTTATTGTTTTTGGAGATGATTATGTGCAGTATTTTGCATTTGCTGATAGTGGCAAAAAGTTATTTACTTTTTTATCTCATTTGTTAACCCAATTTCAAAACTTCACTTTTTACTGGTTTTTGATCCAACTGCTATTTGGATAGTATTTTCGACATTTCTCTTTACCAAATTATCATGTATTCAAGAGAATCTCATTCTTATGTGATTAATACTGCGTTCCCCCCCCCCCCCCCCTTTTGTAGCAAATAATTGTCTTCAAATAAAATAAAATGATGCATGCAATCCCTCCAGAGAAAATGGGTTCAAAGAAAACACGACACTTGAGTTGTGCTTCCAACGTGCCAAACATACAAGGATTACCAAATATGCCATGGAATTCCATCACAGCATGAGTTCCTCAGCTAACTCTATTCACTTAAGACGATTATACAGTAACCTTGCTCACCCAGTTTAGCTGAATTACACCAAAAATTACATTTTGACTTGATTGCAACTAAAAGACCAGCTCCAATTGCAAATTACACATCTTTGCCAGGAAGATAGTACTTCATAAATTCTTCAGATCGAACGAAGATATTGAAAAAAGGATTGTGGAAATTAATGATTCCGTTACTCTTGATATACTTATTCTGGATGCAAATTCATTGCGGTAGCCTGAAACCTTTTCACCTTCAATCACAAGGTACAAAGGCAAACATACCACTACAACTATGGTCAGTAAAGATTAATTTCATAAATGAAGCATTAGCATCACGATTTAAAAAATACATTAAAATTTTAAATCACAGATTTTTTGAAGTAATAGTCCAATCACTACAGGGAACTTATTCGTATGGAAAAATAACTTATGGTACCTTATTTCAGGCTTTTCAAAATTGGATGACCAAATATGGATTCATTAAATATATATAACCTATCGCCCTGATTAAGTGAAACAAATTTTATAAGTGGGTTTCCACAGGAAAAAATAAAAAGCCCCGTGTTTCAAAAACACATCAGCTATTCGACACCCTTTGAAGCCTTGTACGTGTTCACCAGTTGCATCTGCACATCTTGGGAAACTTGTGCATGCTGTAAATATTCCATTGTGAATTCACCTTTCCCCTGCAAAATCAAAAGAAGAGTTAACTTGTATTGGTGACTTCAATTTCAGAAGTGTAGAACTCTATGATTTACATATTCAGATTTCACTTTACCGCAAATCTTAATTTGCAGTGAAGTGAAATCTGATTATGCCCCCGTTTGGACCACCTTATTTTCTCATTAAAATGAAAAATATGACCGTTATCCATTACATCAACATTTAAATTCAAATTTTCTATCTCTTGTGTGGGCCCCAATAATGGTTATATTTTTCATTCTCATTCTACAAAAAGGTGGCTCAAACAAGGCCTACATAAAATCATATTTTTGATTATGGAACAAGTATAAAATAGTCTGTTATTTCACCTGAGTCATAGAACGAAGAGCTGTCGAGTATCCAAACATATTGTTTAGAGGTACCTGAAAAGCCAATACAATGATCAATGAACTCACAAACCAACAAGGGAGGGGGAGATTGAATGCAAGTGCACAAATTGCAGGGAATGAATCTCCGTGCTAATAGTAGTATTAGATGCACCAGGCTATTGGTAGCATAGCCAGTCATAATTTAACAGAATTATATACATCTGGTGTAGCTGGGGATGATAAATAGAAAAGTATGTCACTCCATTGCTACATCCATACCCATGCATTGTAAATTAAATTTTCCATCAAAGGAACCTTAGTGCAAATACTTTTCAGATGGGAATGTGATCAGATCTCATTGGACAATAAATATTGTAGCTTTATTCCCAAAGGCAACCACACTGTATAAGTAGATAAAGTTTGCTAGAGAGACTATCTTAGGAGAAAGAATAATACGTTAAGTGGCCCGTAAAAATGAATTGTTTTCAATTTTCAATATACCTTGATAAGCATTTGTAAAAGAGTGATTTTTTAAAAAGCCTTCTCACAATGGTCATGGTGAAAATATCCTTACTTTCTAATTGTTAGTTTAAGAGATCTCACACCGTAGAATAAGTCATAAATAACCTTATTGCATGGGTCACAATAAATGGACCTCACTTCAGGTCAAATCTACCCCAAGTGGAGCGCGATTGTCCCAATTAAAGAAGATGAAAAAGATAACTCACAAATGCTTATAAAGTTTGGAATAACATTAAACAGACACTGATAAGCAAGGCCTCTCTGTCTCTCCATGAACACGACTTCTTAGGAAATTCCATCCCTGTAAACTAAATCGATGTCTTCTTCAATTGCGGTTCAATAAGGGGGACTTGATCTGGAGTCAGTTTGACACAGATAGGTTGAATACCCCCCTCCACCGTACTTATGTTATCATTAATCTACAGGTAGAGGTCCACCAAGCCCCTCCACCTAGGCACAGGTGGTGTTTGACAAAGAGAGAACAATGCAAGGGTGAGACCAAGTGGTTGATAGAAAGAATCTTCATAAACAGAAACCTGCAATAAATTTGAAAACCGACCAAGCTATATGCGAGATTGAGTAACGAAAACCGACAAGAACAGAACTAAACTTTCAATTTACTGTACTTCCACCTTAATTCGTGTTCTCTATTATTAGATAACGAATCATTTGGTAAACTGCTCAATAGGTATCCTGTAGTGTTTTAATGGTTTTTTTTTGAAAAGAGAAATCCTACTTTTAACATACCAAGCCCCACATTCATATATAGCCTATTTACTTGCAATTGAGCAGCTGATTTTGCTAAAGTGCATATGTTTACAGAAAGTATATGAACCTAAACAGCATACAACCAAAAGTTCTGTCGAGACCGGAAATGAATGTTTATATCGTATGAAATATAAACACCAGCATACATTGTATAAGAAGAAATGAAAAACAGTGAATGAGGGTAAACCCCAAATTTTGCTGTGAGACGTAAATTCAAACCAAACTCAGCAATTGAAAAATCTGTAACCAATTCAATCAAGATAGGCATCTGATTTTCAAACTCAAATAATTAAATATGAAGAAAAAAGGTTACAAGTAGAAGTGATGCTTACATGAGCAGTAATAACGCAATCATCTCCCTCCTGGTCATTCCCCACAATCATTCCTTTCCTCCTATAACATGTTAAAGATATAAACTCATATTGCCCTTTAGAACCAGGTCTCAATTTCCAAAGAATGACGAGAAATAATAACCATAACCAAATGAAGTACTGACTTGTTGATATCACCAGTGACAGTGCCCTGAAATTCTGTGGGGGCCTTTAATTCCACCAACATCACAGGCTCTAATATAACGGGCTTGGCAGCTGCATAACACTGTTTAACAGAATGAAGACTATGAAAATCTGATAAAGATGAAATATATTCAAGAGTAAAAAAAATATTTCCAGGTCCATCAGTAAAGATCAACTGTAAAAATTGGAAGACAGCTTTTCAGCTCGTGCAGTATGCAAGATGCACCTGTCTGAAAGCATATATTGCAGCTAACTTAAAAGCAAGTTCACTGGAATCAACAGTATGGGCTGCACCATCATTGAGAACAACACGGATATTTTCAACAGGGTGGCCAATAAGAGAACCCCTACACACAAACACATACACAATTTGGTTATATATCTGTCACATACGCATACAAAGAGCAAGAAAGAAGTAATAAATGAGTTCCACAAACCTCATCTGTGTGAAGACTTTGACTATCAAGTGTTGATAGTAAAATAATATACAATCATGAAAGGAGATTACTCACAGCAAATGAGGCTAGGAAAAGTGCAAAAGAAAATACTGATGCATCTTTAGAAGTTTTTATGCAACAGTAAAGAAATTAAGGTTTCTTTGCTTCTTAATATTGTAGTTTGCAGTTTAGCCCTCGTTTGATCCCCCATTATTTCCAAAATACATTTCTCTCTTCTTTTTAATTACACATTCTTCAATAAAATAATATTACACGCATCTCAAACAGGCTCTTAATTGATTGAAAAGACTTGTTCTATTGCAAAGCTTTACATGTCGGATACTTATCGTGCCCCTGTTTGGGCTCTATTTTAATGTGATTTTGGGAGAAAATATATTTTGGAATAGTAATTTTTTGGAGAATGTGTCGTTAAAAGATAAGGAAAAAGTTTCAAGTTTTCGTGTAATATTATTTTATGGAAGAATGTATGGTTGAAAATGAGTTTTGAAAAATGTATTTTGGAAATAATGGAGCCCAAACATGGGTTGTATGTGATGACAGAAACACAAGAAATGATCAAAGAAACAGTGGAAAAGGAGGAGAGAGAATTCTTGCAATTGCATCAATAATAATGTGGTGATCAATACAAAGCAATAACCTCTTTATAGGTTTTAACACGTCCTAGTTAAGCTGGGAAGTATGGTCCATTTCTCTGCTATTCGAATGTCTGAGCCATATCTAAATAAATTATACGTCTTGGATGGCTGCAATTAATTTTCATTTTTTTTATCGCGCGCATGTACAGTGTAACGAATGATACACGAAAATCTTCAAGTGAAATAACTAAGGAGTTTTCTTAGATGGTTTCGCCTTTTAGTAAATTTTCACTATCATTGTTGGTCAACAGTCTCAAAGCACATGTTCGCTCTCACAGAAATTCATTTATCAGCATAACCAAATTCCATTTAAATGCAAAAAAAATTTAAAAAAAATACGGATACCCAAAACAATCTGGACAACTCTCAACTGATATGATATAAAAGTTCCACTTACGAGTTGGCAGCTTCTTTAAATCCCTTCTCAATAGCTGGTACGAAATTTGAAGGTACAGCTTGTCCTACAAGCATGTTTTGGAATTCGAACTTAGTTGGTGAGCCTGGAGGAAGTGGTTCCACATACCTATCAACAGAAGAGATTAGGATGGTATAAAACCATGTAGGAAGCTAGTGCAAAGAATTCCAAATGTTTTGAACCTAGAAACTCTTCCCCTTTTTGTGTCTCTGTACTTTTCTTTGTATATGGTGCAAATATCTGTTGCAATTTCTTGTAGCAGAAAAAATATATAAATAAAAAAAAAAAATCATTTTTCTCTTTGCTACTGAAACCTAAGATGGGGGCCCAAATGCAAGAAAAAATCCTTTGTTTTCCTCTTATCATTAATCGCTAAGGTCAAACTTCAGTACACCAAAAATAAATATAAAACAACATGATCGAGGTAATCAGCCTAGCATCAGATTTGAGAACTTCAGTAAGGATTATTGTCATGACCATTTTGGAACATGAATAGGGAAAAAAATGCAGTTGCTTCAAAGCTAAAAAGGCTGACTAAGATCCATCATGTTACCGTATATAAGTGAATATATTTTGGGAAAGCTGATTCTTAGGAATTGTATTTATTTACTTTCCTTGTAGATTAAATGTTGTACAATATTTATACAATAGGGAACCCAATTCTAGGTGAATTATTTTACAGAAATTCTTCTCAATTCTTCAATATCTTTTTGACATGGTATTAGAGCTCATTAAACTTTAACGAGCAATTCGATCTGGTTAAAACTCCAAAAGTGAGCATACGAATTTCAAGATTGGTCTGCTCAAACGAGCCACCATCTTGCTGGGGCATGTTAAGGGATAGAATCTCACATCGAATAAAGATATAAACATAAACCAACTTATAAACGAGGTGAATAAGATTTTACAGAAATTCTTCTCAATTCTTCGGTCTCTTTTTGACACATCAAACACCAATCAAAACAATGTCCTAACTGTAAAGAAAGGGCCATAAGACAGTATTGCATTTTGGCCTGGTAGCAGCGATGGAAACCAGTCATATTCGCCAAGTAAAGGCCAAAAGTACACTTACCCAATAACCCTTCCATATTGACCTTGTCCTCCACTCTGCTTCTTGTGTAAATAATCAAATTCAGCACGCTGAGTGATCGTTTCTCTGAAGTTGACACGAGGTTTCCCAACTGTTGCATCAACCTTAACAATGGCAAACAATTTTAGAATGGTCATCGATAAAATTGCATATTTCACAGCAGAAGGTTAAAACTCTGTACTACAATTATAAGAAGGAAATACCTTATATTCCCTTCGCATGCGCTCAACATATATATCCAAATGGAGCTCTCCCATCCCAGATATTATTGTCTACACAAGATATCATTCAGATGAGTACATGAAGATTCTTTGAAATGATATCCTCGTCAAGGTGAAGTGAGGCACGCAAGAACTTCCTAAACTGAGGAACAAGTATAAAAGTAAAACCTGGCCACTCTCGGGATCTAATCCTACACGGAAAGTTGGATCCTCTCTTTGAAAGCGATTCAAAGCTTTTGAAAACTGTCAGTCAAGAATACCAAATATCACTATGTAAGAATCCAAACAACATGGATTACAACCATCTAGCTGAAGTAGAACAAAGAGAAGATATTTCATTGACCACTCACATTGCCTCCAGAATCCTTAGAAACTGCTGAAACAGCTAATGACATCACTGGCTCAGGTACACTCATAGATGTCATGGTATATCTAACTGACCCATCAGTAAATGTATCCCCTAGACAATAGAAGTCGTCAAAATTTGCAAGAAAGAATGTCCACTTCATGTGTTCATACAATTCAAGCAAAGATCGAAAAATTTCATGTCCATTTGCATTTGATACCTGAAGCACAATCAACACCAAATACAGCCACTATTTGTCCAGCATGTGCCTGTTGAATGTCCTGTAATACAAAAACAGGAGAAAAGGGATTAATTACCAAAAGATTATAAGCGGTCAGAACAAAATTGAAAAGTACAAAAATAATACTGAAAAAGACTAATAGGCCCCGTTCGGGAGTGATTAAAATCCAATTAAAATTGAAAATATGGCCGTTATTGGGCCCCATCCGTCTAATAAAAGTCAACAATAACGACTATATTTTCAATTTTAATCCGATTTTAATCTCTCCCATACAAGGCCATAGTATGTTTGGCAACATTTGCTAAAAGTCAAACCACTTTTTATCTATATATTTCCCAGGACCCACAAATACTATCTAGTTATCCATCACTCATTTCTACCCATGTATAAGCATATGCTAAATTATAAATAAGGATTCGTGTGATCCAGTGCTTCTTTCATAGAGGACTGACTGAACCTGTCTCTTCAGGAATTAAGCCTTTAAAACTTGATTATATAAGATAATCGAGACTGCTTTATAACTAAATTACTTAACAGTAGATATTCTATATTATTCAAAAAATTTAAAAAAAAGGACTGGGTCTTAGTTTTTTCTACTAAACCAGAGATGTGAATAGTCCTGTTCTAATGAATTTCGCTCACCCTAGACCATATATAAACAATAAGTCATCCGAATAAAAATGAAAAGCATGTTAAAAGAAGGGAAGGGGGAGCAATTGACTAACCTCCATTTCATTTGAATGCATCCTAACTAGGCGAGGAACCTGTAACACAATTAAAATCCTATTTGAGTTACTCAACCGAGAGAACAAAAGCAACCTAATGGCTTTTTCCAAGTCCTCCCAGAAGCATCCTAAGATACATTACAATTATACCGGACAGTAATGGTTTTGAAATTAATTTCGGTAAAAACGCTTCATGAAAGCCTCATGTAAGTTAGCAAGCAGCATAGACAACACAAGGATGTCCACGCAGCATTCAGGTGACTATGGAATATCCATCATACCCTATATGCATATCCACGAATAGTTTAACAGCTACTATTAAGATATTTAAGCGAAATCAAGAACAATGTCCATATTTTATTTTATCTTCTTCTCCAAAAAGGGAGAGGACTTCAGCAATAATATGATGGTCAAACAATTTTAACATCAACCCACCTTAACCTTCTTTCCCGTGTTCACGTTGATAATAAAATCACCCTTCTTGATGACGCCTTCATAGATTCTTCAGCAAACACAGGAGTTAGTACCACAATTCAATCATATGAGACTATTAACACATAAATGATGGCAAATGAACTAAAATACTTGCTCTGAACTTTTATAATACCTTAGATATGTTAACTGACCAAAACGTCCTTCTTCCAATTTGAAAGCTAGGGCAACCAGAGGACCAGAAGGACTTCCAGATAACATAACCTGGTAAAGTTTCAAGCAGTTGAGAAATAGTTCTTTGATTGGTTACCATCTAAGAAGCACTGACACGGTGGTGTAAATGGAAGTGATAAACAAGAGATGAACACAAGAACAATCCTAAAACACATTGATTCACAAAGAATTCTGCTAAGTTTTGAATCCATTATTCGTTTATTCGTGCATGAATACTGAATACTGATGTTGAACCACAAAATCGTTGATTCTGTAAAATGCCAATATTGGACCGAAAGAATTGGAAAAATCCAAGTTCTATAATTTTAACAAGAGTTTAAATAGTACCAAAACATGAAAAAACCCTACGACGCAATAAATAGCCCTACAATAATTAACATATGACATGGGACTTATAACTTTTATCAACTTTTCAATACACATTTCATGAACTTTTATCAAAATCTACTAAAAATCTGATTTTTAACTAAACCAAACAGGTGTTTACAGTAAAATTAAAAGCAATCAATCTTCATCACACGCCAACAAGTTTTTTTAAAAGTAGTACAAGGACACATAAGGGGACACGTCAGAATTAAATTCTTTAATATAATGTTATATCCTTATTTTATATATAATACAGGAAATGGCACATAGTATGTAGGAATTCCAGAGGAGTGCCCTAAAGCATCCCTCAATGGTTGGAAATTTAGAAAATATATAAAAGATTGGACAAAACACATGGCTTGTAGAACACGTGCTAGAGCGCCTGAAGAGTGCCGGTGATTGACATAACACGCTGTCCTAGTAGGAGTTTCCATGCTTCACAGGTTACCATGAAAGAAAAGTAATCTAAATAAAATAGTTCCATTAAGTACCTTCTCTTCATTCTTGGTTTGGTCCAGAGCATAGTTGCTAACTTCAGTGGGACAAGGCAAATAGCTCAGAACACCATCAAGAAGTGGTTGAACACCCTGTTATCACGAAGTGGAAGAAGACATAGATTGCAGCTTTAAAATAGTAAAATGTATCAAGGTAAAGAAAAGAGCAACAAGAAGAATTTTGAAAATCATCCTAACTGGCAAAAGGGGAAAATACAGAATGGAGACAGAGTATAAGATGATTCAGAAAGTTGCACACTAAAGGCATACTTGGGAAACAAATGTCATAATTACAAGAAACAAAGGTCAACAAACTAACTCCTGTTCACTCAAGCATATAACAAAGTTATACAATCTTTTCGGTATTGATTATTAGTAACTTTTTGGGAGGAATAGTAGTGGGAACAACGAAATGTGAGTGTAATAATGAGTAGTAATTTTGAATGTGTTGTTGAAAATAAAGTTTGACTTTGATTGGATGGAAAAAAGTAGAAATTGAGTAAAAGGGAATGAAAGCCAAACATAGGGATAAGTTGCAACTTTTTCTTACCCAAGCTTCAGAAGAATAGCATAACAAGGAGAGCTTTGTTTAATAAAATTTATTTTGTTATAGTTGAGTTTTCTATCAAGGCTCCTTAGTTTATTTAGTACTCAAGATTTTCTAGCCAGGTGATAGACCCCCCATAAGGTTCATGTATGCAAGGAGGAAGAAGGGAGTGTTACAACCACCATGGGGGCTGCCAACTCAGCTTCAGTTCGTTAATAGAGGGTATGGTCATAGTGCTGTAGTAAGGGAAATGAATAAAATGTGGATAGGAGGGGAATGTAGGTAGGGTTTTTACTGATTTTCAGTTAGGAGGAGAGAGGGGCGGGGGGGGGGGGAGAGAGACCGCTCTAATGCCTGTTATAATCATCTTCATATACCATTTGTGATCTTTTGGTGTTCTTAGATTAATCCATCAGCTCTCAGATCTTATTCCTTGATTTCTAGTCTATAATTGAGGTCTAATATCTCTGTATTCAGCTGGTTTGCAGATTTCCAGCACAGGAATTCATCAATTAAGCTACAGCAACAGGGGTTCTACCACCAGGACATCTGCCAGGATGATTCTAGCACTGTTTCCCATATTTCCTGGGATTTCAGAAATGCATTCTAATGACTATGTCCTGAGCCCAGTGAATTCTCCCCCTTGTTCTATTCATAAATCTCCAATCTCATATTAATAGAGCCTTAGCCGGTCATGTCTGCTGATTAAGAAGAAAACGACATGCATAATGGAAGCTTGAAAAGGAAAGTATCAATAGCTCCACTGTTGTTAACACAATTTAGATTGATTAGCTAGCAGACAACAGATAGACCTAGTTTTCCTCCATTAAGTCTGTCTCAGCAGCCAGAAACCTCACATTTTTTTAGTAGTTAAGAATTTAAATAAGGAACGATACAACTAGTGTGGTATAAGCTAATACAATCGTGTCTGGCACGGAGGTGAATATAAAGTTAACAAATGAGATCATTAGCAACCATCAATCATCCAATTTTGAGTAAATCAAAGTAGGAATGCAGGCAAACTAAAAGCAACAATATTGTAAAAATATGCCAAATACAAGATACCTCACCTTGTTCTTGAATGCACTACCCATGAACACAGGCACAAATTTCCGTGCTATAGTAGCTCTTCTGATAGCCTCCTGTACATGGACCAAAAATAGTGCAAAAAATGATAAAATGAAGTGGCATTGTCATAAAGCTGTGCATTAATTAAAAAAATGCAACCAAAAACCCATAAAGTCAAAAGCAAGATGGAAGATTAAAAGCCTTGGTCAAGTGCCGAATACTTCTAAAGAATGAATTAGTCCCATATAACTAAAAAATCACGAATAGCCAATTGTAGATTGAAATTGTTAAAAAAAAAATGAAAATGGAACAAGTCTTGAAAAATTAATACCAAGCACAGTAGCAGATAGAGACAAAGCAATGAAGGGAATTGTTAATGTTTCTTTATTTTCATGCTTCCTTCTCTGTGTTCTCTAATATTTTGTGCATCGGTACATTTCTTCATTTGTGGGAAAAGGGAAATGTGGCGGTTTGTTTCTCTTGTTCGTCCTTTTCTGCAGAGACAGTGGGCTGGTTCTATTTCTAATAAAAGTATCTTACCTCGTAATTCACAATGCTCAAAATCCCACTAAACGAATTGAGATCGTGGAAATACATTCTAGCCCCACACCACCTTTACGACATAATAATATAAATGCATAACGTGTGAGAATCTATATCTACAGGGTCATGCTTCCCTCACAAACTAAATCAGCAATTTAATCAAATAGTCCAAGCTTTAAATAGAATAAAACATGCTGCTCATTTCTTTGAAAAAAATCAAATACGAAAAAGCAATTCGACTTAACAGGTATTAAAAATGGACCTGAAGTTAGATTGTTTTCTGTTGAAAACAAAATTTAAATAAATAAATTTGCTGCCACTCTGAGAGCTTAAGTTTTAAATGAGGTAGCCGTGGTTCAATTAGGTATCAAAGTTGACAAAAGTTTTAGGTTCAAATCTTACCGCCACTCATTTTGAAAAAAATTGTGCACATATTAGACCTTCGAAGATAACATACGTGTGTGAGTGTTGAAGATAAATTTTAAATAAATAAATTCGTTCTCTTCTTCTGTCAATCTTCATGCAAGTTGGAAGATAAAATATATTTGTTACATATTTTAACAATACAAATGAAAAAGGCAATTTGACTTGATAAGGAATTCAAAAAAGACCTAAAGTTAAATGATTTCCTTCAATCTTCATGTAAGTTGGAAGATAAAAATTCAAATTGTTTATAGCCCAAGCTGCTAAGTAATAAAGGGAAATGCAGTAACTGGAAAAAATCAAAAAGATTCCATGGCCAATTTCTAGGAGATAGTGAAATACCAGTAAAAAAAAAAATCTGCCATCAATGTTTTGTAAAGCAAGATGGATTATGATTTATGCGTACCTCAAGATCGATAGGTGAAATAGGTTCATCACTAAGAAATGCTTCCGCAAGTTTATCGTCAACCTCGGAGACCGCTTCAATTAGTTCACGGCGTTTTTCAAGAGCTAACGCTTCAATATTAGCAGGAATATCTTCAATTACAATTTTCTCTCTGCAAAGGTGAACAATCAAAATAAGCCGCATTGTAGAAAGTATAGAATATGCATTAGCCACCAGCTGTTAAACACACCCACTGGAACCATGAAAGTAGTGAGCTTTCATATTGACAAGGTCAATAAGGCCCTTGAAGTCATCCTCTAAACCAATCGGAACTTGCACGGCAGCACTGTGGTGTCGAAGCTTGGATCTTGCCTACATAGAAATAACGAAAAGGAGGCGGCTTCAACTCATAGTTGTCATATTTCAAACTGCATTGGAATTTTACTCTGTGATCATTCAAAGGAAATTCAGAAACACGATGCAAAATATGACTTGAACTGGTTAACGACAAAGACTCCACGACACATTGAATGTCAGCGGCAAGTACAAAGAAAAAACTAATAAAGACCATCTTATTTTGAATCTACTCCTCCATGAAGAAACTTATTTCAGTGTAAGTTGGAAACTTAAATGCTTAGACTCTGTGAGAAATATCAGATGCATAAAGACAAAATTTTCTGCTACAATTAGTATTATTATCTGATTTGGATTTTGGGGCAATATAATTTTCCTGCAACTCCCTTTTCTCCAGAAGCCTAGCACCCTGGGTTTTCCAGAAGTTAATTGTGTTTTTCGTACAGTTCCTGCAAAACTTAAGTCGTTATTTTGTTCCACATTCTGAAAAGGAGGCTAAATTTTTAACTAGTGTTGATTTCCTAATATCTTAACATTGCAACATTTTTTATTTTTTTTGGGAAATATTTTATACCAAAATTAATTCTATAGGCTATAAAACATGATATACATGAAAAGGAGAAAAAATGTAATCTGGGAGACAACAAATTGACCTGGTTAAGAACTTTCCATGGATCGGCCCCCATGCGATCTAGTTTGTTTATAAAAGCAAGTCTTGGAACCTCATATCTTCGCATTTGTCTGTCAACAGTGATTGATTGACTCTGCACACCGCCAACACTACAGAGAACAAGAACGGCACCGTCAAGTACACGCAAAGCTCTCTCAACTTCAATGGTGAAATCGACGTGACCCGGAGTGTCAATAATGTTAACCTGCACCAGCATATACAACAAATAAATAAAAACTGAAACTGCTACCGTTTCATACCACATTATTTTGGCCATTGCTTCACAGAGAAGTATAACTGTAGTTGATATCGATTTCATTACAAATTTTAAACCTTCTAAACCAAAAATTTGGGGATTGAAATTCTCAAGTTTGTCATCAACATTTTATTAAAGCCAGCAAAAGTAAATATATTTTGTTTAATTAGCCATGTGTCCAACTCCAATTTTTTCTTTAGCTTATAAAAACGAGAAAGAAGGTACCTTTTTTTTAATTAATCTAAAAGGCAATGTTAAATGAAAAGAAAAGAACTACCAGCCCCTGCGTCATATAATCAATGCCTACAAGTAGGAAAATTTTTTACAACTAAAGCCATTATCATATAGTGTTTTCTTTTTACACCTCCTCACCAAACCTCACAGTTAGATCAATTTTCACACACTTCCTCACTAATGAAACAAACCTCAAACAACACGCTCAATAAGTAACCAACAGAACGTAAATAAGCAAACAAATCATCCACAATAAAACCACACCTCAACTAAAAAAATACCCAAGCCAGAACCAAAATATACTTTGGTTTGAATTCTGTGCTACAAGACTTATTCCTCAAAGAATGACTACTCCATAATCTCTTTCATTTTTTATGAAAGAAACGACTTCGACCCTAAAAAACGTTTGATTATTATATCACGTGGCTCCAAAAGACAGTCCATTTGATAGCTCAAGTCAAGCCAGGGTAGGCAAGTCATTTAATTTAATGATGGGTGTGGGTAATGAATTGGCAACTAAACAAAACAACGAAACTTGTCCAGTTGAATTGAAATATTTTTAAAAAAAAAAACCTGATAGTCTTTCCAGCTACAGTAAGTGGCAGCAGACTGTATAGTAATCCCTTTTTCTCTTTCTAAATCCATGGAATCCATTTTCGCTCCGACTCCATCTTTCCCCCGAACCTCGTGGATCTCGTGGATCCGACCCGTGTAGTAAAGTACCCGCTCCGTTAGTGTCGTTTTGCCCGAATCGATATGAGCCGAAATCCCGATGTTTCGGAGCTTCTTCAGCGACTCCTTCCACCATGCCTCTTTCTCCTCCTTCTGTCGAAGGGCAGCGGCGCTGCCTGCTGAGTAGTGGCGGAGCTGGAAACTCCCAGCAAGCAGAGCAGCGGTTGAGCTTTGAGTTTGGGGTTTGAGTGAGGAGGTACAGAGGGTGTAAAGTAAGCGCGTCGTAGAGGATCGGGCAGAGCGTGCCATTTTTGTGAGGGTTTTGGAATAAACCCTTGGTTAGAGCAGGCGGGTTGAGAGTGAGATTGACTCACCTTGTTCCTTTTTCCACTACCATTTTCACTAGGGGTCCTCAACCTTTTGCAACTATGGCACCCATGTCCTAATCTACTATTTGTTGTATCTATTTCCCAGGCTTTTAAAACTGTGACATTCTTGTCCCTAAATAACAGAAAATGTTTATTCAAATAAATTGCCTCGTGACACCTATGTAATGCGTGGGATGGATTGAAACAAGAGGATATGTTTCGCGAACATTGAATAATTTTATGATATTTGATTTTTTAAATAGAAGTTGAAGTAACATTTTAGTTCTCGTTGGGTATAACTTTTGAAATGTTAAAAGATGAACAACTCCTCATTGGATTGTTTTGAAATAAAGAAAATCATTTTAGACAATTTTACCCTTTCATTCCGCAATCACGTGAGTGCTTCATGACAATTTTATGCTTGAATGCTTTTGTGAGTTTGTCTAACAACTTGTATTACATTCTAACTAATGGTTCATTCTTAAAATTCGATAATCATATGATAATATTTTTTACCTATTTTTTATACCTTTAATGTTGCGCAATGCTTTACCAAATGCATGCACAATTATTTTGAATCATGCTACGTGTACAATCTAGTTTGACAATATTGATTAACAACTCACACTTAACAACATCACATTCATCAATTTCAAAAATCGTTTTTCAAAGTAATGGTCTGATTTTGAAAATACCAATATTGTCAACTATCATTGTCAAGTCCAATTGTACAAATAACATAATTCTTCTAACAAATCAACTTAACAAAGAAAATACTACACCAAAACGATTTTGTCGAGCCTCTATATGCTGCAGCAATACATAACATGCTAACACCAAGGCAATATCATGAAATAATTTCTTCTGATCTATGAAGTTAAGGCAAAATAACATTCAAAACGCCAATAATTCACTTTTTCTCCATGTGGAATAATAAAAACACCTAGGATTCTTCATTTGAGACTAGAAAAATTCCAACAATAATTCTAAATGTAGCAATGCAGCAGATCCTACATAGGCTGCAACTGCAAGTTACTTTCTCCAACATTACTTTCACTGACAACTTCCTCATCGTGCCCAACATTCATTTCCCGAATTGCTGGGGAGTTCACGACAATGGCTTCTGTGGGTGAATTAAAATGCCAATAATTCACTTTTTCTACATGTGGAATAATAAAAACACCTAGAATTGCTAGGGGGTTCATGACAATGACTTCTGTGGGTGAATTATCACACCAATGATGTTTCACCTCTCTATACTCTTGACACGAGGCACACCAATGCAGACAACAGTACACCATGCAAGGATCACAAGGTGAATCATGTCATAAAAATGTTCAAATGAAACAATTGATCTCGATACATCAGCAGGTTGTTTAAGCAAGTAAACTCGTACCAGAAAGAGCGAAGATTTGTCAACTTTCTATGAATCCTTGCTGTACTAGAAAACTGATCACCTTCCAATGATATTTTCTCTGCAATGCTTGTCAAGCCATGCCAGTGTAGATGCCACACACCCACCAAGCAAAGAACAAACCCTCAGTGAGAAAGCATGTTGTATCTGGATCAATGCCATGAAATGCTACAGTAAGTGCAGCAATTGTCATGCCTCCTTCAACCTAGATCACGTGACCAATGCATGCACTTTGGTGAGAGATTTCTTCTTTCATGCTTTCAACATTGTGCCCAAATAGTACACAAGGGCAAAATAGTCCAGTCCAGCCTAGAAAAAATGAGAGAATTGATACTGATTACTGAGATTCATGTTTAACTGTCCAGAAGAGAAAAAGCCAAAGAAGACAAGGCGGTCATTCCATGATCAACAAATTACACCATGCAAATTCAATTGTTGCATTCTTGCAATGTAATAGATGGCACAATTTATTGGAAAAAAAAATCGATTTTGCCGTCAACTCACCAGCCCCACATGCGTTTGAGATGAAGTTGTTATTGTACCAATTTGATTAAAGCACATGACTTTCAAATATCCAAAAGTCAATTCTACCCCTTTATACAACTTCGTGTGAGGGAATGAAATGAATTAAAGGCAAAAATGGCAATTGTCCCCGACAATGAATAATAAGTGCAGTAAATTGTCTGAAATGAGTCAGATTGTACACAACAGTCATTTTTCGCTTTTCATTTGAATTTAATCCGTCATAGACATGGCTAAGTGTCAATAGCAACTTTGTATATTATGCGCAAATGCCTGATATGTACACATAATTATCCATTGGACAACATAAACAATTTCTAAAAAGCATAAATCATGCTTAACAACAAACACGAGGACAACAATAATAATATTCTGAACTTTAGAAATCAGAAAACGGATATATTTTATTCAAATTTACCATCAATTTCTACAGGGATCTTCAACTAGGATGTAAAACTTCATATCAAGGAAAACAAAAAGGTCGTAAACTCTTACAACTGTCAGTATTTTCTGCACAACCAAAAATCCTAGTCATCCAGTCTTCATCAGCCGGGGGAATGGGATGGTAGGTTTCAGGTAATGTTTGGCCGCAGTCTTGACATCTACGAACAGTCAACTGTTAAAAGAAATTGTCAGCAACAAAATCTAAACAATGGATACAGTCTAATCCAAATCTTTAGAACAATAAACTTGATAACCCCTCCACTTCGAATTCCTGATCTCGTTACCAATATATCTTAAAACGTATCCAAGCTCCCAAGAAAGCGGTTTGGTTCAATGAAATTTCATGTAATATCCACCTTATCGACATCGATGGATTGATTCGAGTTCGCCAAGGGTGATGTTCTGCAAGGAAGGCTGATCCTTTGTAAGCTGTACGTAGGCGCCCTCCACCATCTCTGATCATATCCTTCACACATTCAAATTCACATAAAATGCACATCCCTCTCGAAATTATACATACATTTCAAATTTATATGATTGTACCTATAATAAAAGCATCTGAGAGAAGTGTTGACAATTAAAGAGAGGGGGGTCTTTTTTTTTCTTCTTGGTTTGTCAAATTAAACGCATGGCTTCCAAATATGAAATACAACAAGATCTTGTTGTCGTGTGATGTAAAGGACGTTGCCTTAATCCTATAATAACAATTTCATTGATTGGAGTATAATGTTAATTTTAAAAAAATAACAATGGCAATAATAAGGACTAATTAGATAGAGAAGTTTTGAAGCACGTTGTTTTTGTATCTTCAATTTTTAAGAATAGTTGAATGGTCCCAACTTAAATAACATTGTGAATTTAGGTCCTTTATTCTCAAAAGTGGTCCATTTGCCCAATAAAAATTCAAAATACATGTTGAAAAGACTATTCTAACCTTTCTTTTCATATAATATAAACAAATAATCACTATTGTTTGGTATAGATTAAAAACAAATTTTTAATAATTTTTTATAAATTATGCGATTAAAAAATTTTGAGTTTCATAAAATATATGATTAAAACTAATTGTTGATTTTGACTTATAATTTTTAGTAAAATTTTAATCTACACCGAACAAAGACATAATTTTCGGTGAATGACAACCACCACTACCACTATTATCACAAGCCACATAAACATAGTGGCAATCGTTGGCCGTAAAAACTCAAAGTCACAATCCAAATCAACCAAGCATAAAACTTACAAGTTAAACTTCGTAAATTAAATTATACTAATGTGCAACCAAATTTTGTCCACAAATAAATTAAAGACTTTACATAAATTAAGGACCTAAAGTCACATGTTATATTAATTTGGGGCCATGTCTTCATTTTTGAAGGTTGGATTGCTACGACAATAAGATACGACAATTAACAATGCTTGATAACTTGTAACCAAGTATTGAAAAACTGATTACAAGGTGCTTGATTAAAATCCACACTGAAATTTGAGGCTACACAACTGCGATTTCACAAATTATGCAGTGGTATCCATCAGAAAGGAAACTACTAATCTAAAAAGTGAAAAAAAATAACATAATCTTAAAGCCCACATTAATTCATGAAACTCAATGGAAGCCATTGCGTTTCTTGGTAGCACAAAGCTGCACGAGTTCTTGGACAACCTCATCAATTTCTTCATCACCTTTGATCCTGATCTTCTCACTCATTTTTCTTGCATTCGTCCGAATAGATTCTCCACCAGTCTCGACCACCACGTGGCGGATCACGGCCGCCACCTCCTCCCTCTGAAGATCTCCACAATGATCCCTCACGACCTCCATGCCGACCCCTACATCTTCCATCAGCCTAGCATTGAGTGGCTGGTCAAGGTGCATTGGCATGGCAATGATTGGAACACCAAACTTCATACCCTCCATCACAGAACTGCATCCACAGTGGCTGACAAATCCACCAATGCTTGGATGGTTCAATATTTTAGCCTGTGGGGCCCAACCCTCCACCACTAGCCCTCTCTGCGCTACCCTTTGTAGAAACCCTAATGGCAAAGCATCTTCAAGTATGGCTTCCTTTCCCTTGGGAAACCTAACAACCCATATGAAATTGACATTGCTAAGTTCTAAACCATAAGCCAGTTCCAACATATCCTCTCTTGTAAGAAAATATTCACTCCCAAAAGAAACAAATACAGTGGAATTCTTATCCTTTTCGTCTAGCCATTCTATGATATCTGAACTGTCATTTTCTTGTGTAGGATCTTGAACCAATGCCCCGACAGGCACAATTTTCTTCCCTAGTAAACTAGAAAGATAATCACTATATTTAGCCTCAATCTCCCTAAAGCCCTTTACCAAAACAATCTTAGATGACCTTTGAATACCTTGAAAAGCACGTTCTTTTACCTGTTTATCAGTGGCAGACTCCAGCAGTTTGGCACGATGAACAAGCTCGTAATCGCGATAGAACAGTGTCGGAAAGGGGAATTCAATGCCGGGGTACTTAAAGAAATGGAACATGTACGCAGTCATACTGGAGCTGCTAGTGATGAACTCCACCGCAGGTATATTAAGAAGTGCAGCAGCCAGTGGCGCCCATGGCTGAAGAAAATCATAAATTAGCAAATCAGGCCTAATGTTGCTCAAAATATAAGCAAAATTAGGGGCTGCCATTTCAAATGCCCTTTTGAGGGTTGGCATGAGGTGGGGTGGGAGGCCATTGGTAGTGTGGTAACAAGTAGGAAGTTCAGGCAATTTTGGGAGATGAAGTTCGACTAGTCGAATCGAACGTGCAAACTTTTCACCGATTTTGTTCTTAATGGAACTCAAATTTGCTGGGGTTGAACACAAATGGATTATGAAGTTTCTCTTTGCAAGTCTTTTGGCCAACTCTAGATAGGGAGATATGTGTCCATGAGCCAACCATGGGAACATAACAACATGAAGTGTTTTTCGATTAACATTCATTAAGGACTCCATGGATTTTCTTAAAAAAAGCTTTTCTTTCTGAGTTTTTGAGGTTCTTTCTTGGATAAAATTGGCAGTTAGATAAGGTTATTTATAATGGTTTTTACTGTTGTCTAAACGGAAATGTCCTTTGAAAATGCTGAAATAAAAGGAATGATTATTGATTTCTTTACGTTTTTGTAGAATTTTCTTTTTAAAATAGAATCAGTTTAATTTAGTTATTCAACCTTCCTTAAAAAATTCAACTTAAAAGGGAAAATTGGTCCTCGATCACATTATATAATGTAAAAAATATAAAATTTTCCTTTTAAAATAGGATCAGTTTATCTAGTTATTCACTCTTCCTTATAAAAACCGAACTAAGAAAGGAAATGTGATCCTCATTCCTCAATTAACATAATTAAAGTAATAAACCGAGCTTAAATCATGAATTCAAATTTTTAGTCAAAATGGGAATATGATATTGTATTTAAAGAAAGAAAAAAAAAAGGAGAATATGTTATTTCTTAGTACTTAAAATAAAGATTTTATTTTAGTTTTGAGAATCCATTTCCAGCACTCGTTCATGATTGAACGGTACTAGACATTATTATCGATGAAAAAGACACTGGATTTTTGTTTCCATACTTTCGCTGTATAATTTGCATGGAAACATTCTTTTCTTTTCTTTTTCAATAGGACGTCTTTAATTATGTATTGATTATTAAGAGGCATGATTTTGATTGCTCAATCTTGTAACGATCAGTAATATGATTTTGTTAGAGAAAGAGAGATTCACTCAAACATAAGTGTAAAGATTTATTTAAGCGAACACACCAATAATTAAGATAATGTCGACGAAATAGATCTGACCCAAGGTTGCCCTGCACTTGCAAAACTGATGTGGAATTATTTCTTACATTGAGAAGTTTCATAATATTTTCAAGAATCGACTCGGCCACTTGACCCACTGGACAGGCGGGTCAACGATTCAAAAGTAAGTCAAATCAAAAGTCCAATGAAAATGTATTTTTAAATTAAAATGAAAAATATGAAGTAAATGTAAAAATTAAGATATAAAAATGAATTACAAGTAATTATTCATTATATTTAGTCAAATAAAAGATTATTATGAGTTTTAAGTATTCTGTTGCCTTTATTTTTTAAAACAATATGTTCATGTACAATAAGTTTCAGACTTGACCTGGATGGATCTAAGTCCCCGACGACTTACGCTCAAGTGTCACCAACAATTTTCCTCAAGCCGACTTACCTAGCCCGGGGCCTTAGATCTCAACCTTGTCATCGATCCTTGGGCCACCATCTTCCTAGGGTCAGGGCGGGGTTAGGGTCCTCGGCCCGTTTACAATGCCAATAATTCACTTTTTCTCCTAGGATTCTTTATCTGAGACTAGGAAAATTCCTACAATAATTCTAAATGTAGCAATGCAGCAAATCCTACATAGGCAACAGGATAATGCTACATGTACACACACACTTTTACACAATCTTTTACACCTCTCTCACATGGAGGAGGGTCCACGATTATTTTATTATGTGTGGGCCCCCTTCCATGTGAGAGAGGTGTAAAAGATTGTGTAAAAAATTGTGTACACTTAGCATTATTCTAGGCAACAACTGCAAGTTACTTTTTCCAACATTACTTTCACTGACAACTTCCTCGTCGTGCCCAACATTCATTTCCCGAATTGCTAGGGGGTTCACGACAGTGGCTTCTGTGGGTGAAATATCACACAGATGATGCTTCACCTCTTTGTACTCTTGACACGAGGCACACCAATGCAGACAACAGTACACCATGCAAGGATCATGTTCACGAAAATAATTGTTCGTTTTAAATCACCGCAAGTCTACGGTTCGTAACAAGTAATAAAGTGGAATTAAGAATTCCAAATATCGTTCCCACAGAGATTGAATTCGTTTGATTCTAACTACCGAAACCTTAACCGAATCTATAGATTTTTTTGAGATGATTATAAAGATTTGTAACTAAACAAAGATTATCTAAGCAACTTAACCAAATTTTACCAACTAACTAAAGGCAATTAAAAGTTCGAATGCAAAGTGAATGTTTCTTATGAATAACAAACTAGTACTAGGATCACGAATCCCCTTACAATGTTCGCATTGGAATCTAGTTCTACAATATTGACAACATGCTTAACATTTTGAAAAATCAATGATCATAACATATCCAACAATCTCTCTCGAGAATTGTTGGACCTATTCATGTAAACAACCCGACTATATCTCTATGGCGAATGTAAATTCACAAGAATGCATGTATTTTTATGATCACTTAAAGATTTACGCAAAGTATAGAGGTATATCTCTATCTCCTATCGGACCTTACGGTGACTAATACCTCGTCAAGTCTATTCCCCTTCTCTCAAATGCATGAAATAGACCACCACGATCACATGCATAATAATTGTGGAAACAAATAAGTGAATAAAAGTCATTCAAATCTCAAAACATGTTTTAATTGTCAATAATTGTAAAACTAAAATCCAAAATTACATAGCAAAGTTCATCGATCTCCTAGCACAAATAGATCTAGCCTAACATGGAGAAACTAAGAAAAAACAAAATTAAAGTAAGAGAAGAGATCACCAAAATCACAATTTTGCTTCAAACCCAAAAATTCTCATAGTTTTGATGTGAAATCATTGCCCCAAAATCTTCTCCTTGATGTATTCTAGGGTTCTCTCTCTGTTGTATTGTCCCTCCCCCCCTGGACGGTCCTAGGGTTTTAAAATACCTCCCATGATTCGTTTCCAGAAGAATTATAGTCGAATTAGAAAATCAGAATTTTTTTCCCAAAATGGCCTGGGCGAGCGCCAAGTACAAAATGGGGCGGTCGCCCAGGCTAAATTTTTTGCTTCTGTTGATAGTTTTCAAGTTGGGTGGCCGCCCAGGCAAAATATATGGGAGGTTGCCCAAGCTAAATTTTCACTACTTTTCTATTCCGCCATTTTCTTCATTTTTTCTTCCATCTTGGTCCTCCTCATCAAATTACTTCAATTGTAATGCTTCAACTTTTCCCCAAATGCATATTGGTCCCCAAAAATCTATCAATTAGCTCATTTATCCTTCTTTCTTTTCCAATTGCTTCGAAATATGTCCCAAACTGAAATAAGATAAAAATAATCTAGGTTAAGTAAAATGCAATAATAAAACGACACAAAAGCTTAGTAAAATAGCCCCGAATAAGTGCACAAAAATGCACTTATCAAACACTCCCAAACTAAAGCCTTTGTTCGTCCTCGAACAAAACAAAACACAACAAAATTTAGGAAATAAACCATAACATTAACCTAAACAAATCTCCCATAGCAAATCCAATGTTAAATGGCTTACCATATGCCTCCGGTTCAAATTTCAATAATACTTTAGAAAGATCCAAACAATATCAAAAATAAATTTTTACTTATCCAATGCTCGACTTGGTGTGTTTGTGATTAGCCAACATTGAACTCACACTTATACTAGAACACAACCAATTAAGTGTTGTTATTTAATCATAATCTTAATCCTTGTGTGGTCAATTTTTCCTCACACCTCTCGTACAAAATCACTCCTCATGCTCTTCTCCAACCCAAGGTATTTTCACACATGTGGGTTCCTAATAATCATTACAATGCATTTTTCCACACAAAGTGATCATAATTAGACACTTATATCTCTAGAAGGAAAATGGTAAGAATTTCTCAAAGTCACGCCGTCAATATTCAGAGCTCAATCTTGAAGTCTTTATAGGGCACCTCTCACTGCTTATAGTCTAAATCCTTTTTTCTTTTCTCTTGTTGCGTTTATATTTTGATTGCTGCATTTTTTTTGACATCTTATGTGCAAGACTTCTCTCTATTAAACTTTCTAAATGACCCATGTAGCGAGTTTTAGGCCGATAACTCCCAAGTTAGATAGCCATAGGGCACCGGGTTTTAAATACCCCAACATGCTTAATAACTCAAGTCATAAAGGCTACGAAAAAAAATGTAAGATGTATCACCTTTTTTTCATAGGATTTAAATTTTTTTACATAAATCGGTACCCGTCTAGACTTCTTAACTCAAACTCCTTCAACTAAGGATCTGATCCAAGAACTTCAAACCATCAAAGTACTATGAACACAAGCACTAACATTCCCACCTCAAACTGCTTTTTAGCAATTTGGTTTCTATATAAAGGATTTGAGGGTTTTATTCAAACTTATGTCAACAAATCAACCATTAACTCCAGATAATCAAGTCGTGCTCCAACACAAGTGATAAGTCAATGATGGCTATGTGCTCAAGTAACAAGTCTAACATGGATAAGCACTCAAGTAAAATCATAAGATATGATGATGTCTAGTTCTATATCAAGTTATACTCAATTCAAACAATTATCATCATAGGCGACAAGTCGTTCAACGTTGTACTAGACACTAAATTCTTTTTTTTTTTTTTAGAAAAACACGAGAAACATTTGAAAATAAGCATTGTAAAGTAGGCAACAAAGATATTAAATCAACCCCCACCCCCAAAAATATAGAAACATTGCCCTCAATGTGCATAAGATAAGATTAGATACCTAATTTGAATGACAATGCGAATATAAAGCAAAAAAAGGGAGAGAGGAAACTCTCCTGATAAAAAAAGAGGCAGTTATGGAGACAGAGGAAGAAAATTGAAGCCGAAGTGTCATCTACTAGAAGTGGACATTACTTTCGCTCAAGAGGCGTCTTCGTGATCTAACGAGATGATGGATGACCTATAATTATCAAAATAAAGAAATTAAACATGGTTCCTAAGTTAATATCATAGATGGAATAAATAAATAGGTAAAAAAAATGAAAAGAACTGTTAGGTTGCCTCCCAACAAGCGCTTGTTTAGAGTCTATAACTCGACTATATGGCGGCTGATCACGAGCACCTAAAGAAAGCTTTTGATGCCTTGTCCATTTTTCTTCTTTTTTGCTTTGATCCACTTTTCCACACCTATTCCTTGCCATTTTCAACTTAATAGGACTTGTCTATTCTATCCGACTCAACTTCAATTATGTAGATTTGTATCTCCTCGTCGGCTTAATCACAAAATCAATTTTTGGACAATCAATAAAATTGGAAAAATGTGAGGTTATTTCCTTCTTATTGATCGCTTCATCCTCGTTTAGCTCCATTGTGATTAAATTTTCACTCATTTTTTGCTCTTCTTAAATTATTGGTCCACAATCTAAATCCACAGACAATGAGAAGTAGGTCCCGACGATCCCTTCAAGTGGATTGTAACCCCAATGTTGAAATTCTTCCAAATACATCCAATCTCCCAAAAGCATCTCGCTTTCATCCAACTAGACCAATTTTTCGAAACACTTTGCAATTACCTTTTCTTCTGATAGAGGAGGATCATCTCCTACAAGTTTGATATCTTCATCCCAATTGTAAGGTATAAAATCTCCAACGAGCATGTACCCTTCATTATTTTGTCAATTGCTTGCTTCCGACACTTTAAATATTATCTAAATCTCATAAGTTTCGGCGTGTGTAAACCAGAGTACAAGAACAAACATTGGCCATTACAATGCATAGCATAGCAATTCTCACAACTCGGGTATCCTCCAACCATAACTTCATAATATATATAGAGATTATCCATTGCAAAAAGTTTCATTACCTCACCAAGTTAGAATCATGCAATTATCTGAAAAAGTGTATAGAGAGAGTGCAAATACGAAATAGATTAATAGTACGGGGTTAGCAAAAAAAAATAAAAGCAATAAAATAAAATAATAAAATAAAAAGTAAAGACAAGTTCAATTAGTGTCTAAGTAAAGAAAATCAAACTAAAAATCAATCACCGATTATGGCGCCAAAAACTTGTTCACAAAAAATAATTGTTCGTTTTAAATCAACGCAAGTGTACGGTTCGTAACAAGTAATAAAGTGGAATTGAGAATTCCGAATATCGTTCCAACAGAGATTGAATTCGTTTGATTCTAACTACCGAAACCTTAACCGAATCTATAGATTTTTTTGAGATGATTATAAAGATTTGTAACTAAGCAAAGATTATCTAAGCAACTTAACCAAATTTTATCAACTAACTAAAGGCAATTAAAAGTTCGAATGCAAAGTGAATGTTTCTTATGAATAACAAACGAGTACAAGGATCACGAATCCCCTTGCAATGTTCGCATTGGAATCTAGTTCTACAATATTGACAACATGCTTAACATTTTGAAAAATCAATGATCATAACCTATCCAACAATCTCTCTCGAGAATTGCTAGACCTATTCATGTAAACCACCCGACTATATCTCTATGGCGAATGTAAATTCACAAGAATGCATGTATTTTTATGATCACTTAAAGATTTACGCAAAGCATAGAGATATATCTCTATCTCCTATCGGACCTTACGGTGACTAATACCTCGTCAAGTCTATTCCCCTTCTCTCGAATGCATGAAATAGACCACCACAATCACATGCATAATAATTGTGGAAACAAATAAGTGAATAAAAGTCGTTCAAACCTCAAAACATGTTTTAATTGTCAACAATTGTAAAACTAAAATCCAAAGTTAAATAGCCTAACATGAAGAAACTAAGAAAATACAAAATTAAAGTAAGAGAGGGAATCACCAAAATCACAATTTTGCTTCAAATTCAAGAATTCTTGTAGTTTTGATGTGAAATCTTTGCCCCAAAATCTTCTCCTTGATGTATTCTAGGGTTCTTTCTCTGTTGTAATGTCCCTCCTCCGCCCTTTTTGGACAGTCCTAGGATTTTAAAATACCTCCCAAGATTCGTTTTCATTAGAGTTGTAGTCGAATTAGAAAACCAGAATTTTTTTCCCGAAATGGTATGGGCGAGCGCTAAGTACAAAATGGGGCGGTCGCCCAAGTTAAATTTTTTGTTTCTGTTGATAGTTTTCAAGTTGGACGGCCGCCCAGGCAAAATATATGGGAGGTTGCCCAGATTAAATTTTCACTACTTTTCTTTTCCGCCATTTTCTTCATTCTTTCTTCCATCTTGGTCCTCCTCATCAAATTACTTCAATTGTAATGCTTCAACTTTCCCCAAATGCATGTTGGTCCCCAAAAATCTATCAATTAGCTCATTTATCCTTCTTTCTTTTCCAATTGCTTCGAAACAGGTCCCAGACTGAAATAAGATAAAAATAATCTAGGTTAAGTAAGATGCAATAATAAAATGACACAAAAGTTTAGTAAAATAGCCCCGAATAAGTGCACAAAAATGCACTTATCAAACACCCCCAAACTAAAGCCTTTGTTCGTTCTCGAACAAAACAAAACACAATAAAACTTGGAAAATAAACCATAACACTAACCTAAACAAATGCATGACCAATGCATGCATTTTGGTGAGAGATTTCTACTTTCATGCTTTCAATATTGTGCCCAAACAGTACACAAGGGCAAAATAGTCCAATCAAGCCTAGAAAAAAAATGAGAGAATTGATACTGATTACTGAGATTCATGTTTAACTGTCCAGAAGAGAAAAAGCCAAAGAAGACAAGGCGGCAATTCCATGATCAACAAATTACACCATGCAAATTCAATTGTTGCATTCTTGCAATGTAATAGATGGCGCAATTTATTGGAAAAAAAAAATCGATTTTGATGTCAACTCACCAACCCCACACATGTTTGAAATGAAGTTGTTGTTGTTGTGCCAATTTGATTAAAGCACATGACTTTCAAATATCCAAAAGTCAATTCTACCCCTTTATACAATTATGTGTGAATCGGTGGATGAGGGAAGGAAATAAATTAAAGGCCAAAATGGCAATTATCCCCGACGATGAATAATAAGTACAGTAAATTGTCTGAAATGAGTCAGATTGTACACAACAGTCATTTTTCGCTTTTGATTTGAATTTAATCGGTCATAGACAAGGCTAAGTGTCAATAAAAACTTTGTATATTATGCACAAATGTGAAAGTCCTAGATATCATCCTTCTTAGAAAGACAAAAGCAAATCCCTGATATGTACACATAATTATCCATTGGACAACTTAAAACAATTTATAGAAAGCATAAATGATGCTTAACAACAAACACAAGAAGACGACAATAATAATATTCTGAACTTTAGAAATCAGCAAACAAATATATTTTATTCAAATTTACCATCAATTTCTATAGGGATCTTCAATTAGGATGTGAAACTTCATATCAAGGAAAACAAAAAGGTCGCAAACTCTTACAACTGTCAGTATCTTCTGCACAGCCAAAAATCCCAGTCACCTAGTCTTCATCAGCCGGGGGATCAGGGGTGGAGGCCAATAAGGACCAGGGTGGGCCGTGGGCACATGCCCACCCTGAACTTTTGGGCTCAATGCTGGACTAGAAGTTTTTTTTTTTTAAGTTATATTTATCTAGAGGTGTCAATCCGGGTGGGTTGGGTTGGGTCGGGTCGGCCCGCCAACATATGAGTCTGGTAACGGCCCGCGTGAAAAAAATCCTCTCGCTACGAGTTCCGGGCTGGTTTTAGGTCGGCCCACAAATTTTGGATTACAACCCAGGCTCGCCCGCTGACCCATCCGGGTCGAGCCCATACGGGTCGCGGATTGTTCCAAGAATTTTTTATATTGATAGCAAAAAAAAAAATTTTTTTTATTAAATGTAAACGAAGAATTGAACAAAATAATAAATTCATATTTATACCAAGAAATGTTTACATATAATTCAAATTTAATAATTGAAATTTAACATCTAAATGCATTTCTAATTACGTGAAGATATATATTTATAGTAAAATACATCTCAATTAGATTGGCACCTACTTTTACTATAATTTATAATTTAAGTACATCCCAACTAGGTTGTCACCTATTTAAATCTTAACTATTAACTATAATTTAGTTGTTGAAAAATTATATATTTGTTTCTCAATCAATTTTCATGAACTGTAAGATTTTTGAAATCTTTAGCAACATCATCATTAATTTTATCTTGCATCCTTCGATCCGTGAATATCCAATTTTTCACGCATATGAGAGCTTCCAAAATATCTTCTTTAAGTCTAGATCTTCGTTCGTCCAATATCTTGTTACCTGCACTACAAGCAGACTCGGATGCCACTGTTAAGATTGGAACTGTTAGTATATCTCGTGCCATTTCAAATAATATAGGGTATAACCGCTCATTTAATTTCCACCATCGTAAAATATCTAACTTATCCACTTCATCTTCAGGTATTAAACTATAATGATCAAATTGAAAATATCTTTCTAATTCAGCAGGTGTGGTATGTGGATTTGCAGTTGAAGTAGTAGATGAAGATCCAAAAACATTACGTTTCTTAGCTATTATGAAGAAAAAAGAAAATTTGTCTTTAGAAGTTGTACTAGAGATTGGAGAAGAAGACATATTTTCATTGTTACCATATTTAATAAAATAGTTGTTATACATTTCATTAATAAAAATTTCCAATTGTCAATTTGTATTATTTATGTTAAAAGCCAATGTTTCAGAAAGTGATTCTAGAGCACAATGAACTCCAAACAACTTAATGTGAGGATCCATTACAGCTGCCACTAGAAAAATTAGTGCCATATTTTCATAATATTTTTTAAAGTTTTCCTCCATTGAGTAAATAATTTCAAAGAAAAATGGATCGTCTCTAAATGATGAAAACTGTCCAGCAATTTCTACTAATTGTAAAAGTACAAGATTACTAGTTGGATAATAAACTCCAGAACTAACTTTTGTTACTTTATAGAAAGGTTTCAAAAATTTCATAACTTTAAATGCTTTTTCCCAATCCGAATCAGTTATATAAAATTGATTTTACTTTGAATTAACAAATGCATTAATAGCATTAGTATAGCCAATACACCATTTTAACATTAAAAAAGTTGAATTCCATCTATTAGGAACATCATCATCAAATTTTCTTTTTCTCAATCCAAAATTTTTACAATTTTTTGCAAATTCTAGTTGTCTAGAATTTGAACAAGAAATATAATTAATAGATTCTCTAATTATACTTATTTGTGGTGTTATTAATTTCAAACCATCTTACACAACTAAATTATATATATGACAAACACAACGCATGTGAAATAATTTAGAATCATATGAAAGTATAACCGTTCTAATTAAAAGCTCAATGCATGCAGTATTAGCACTTGCATTGTCAAAGGTAACACTAAATAGTTTATTTAACACACCAAATTCATTAAAAACTTGTAATAAATTTTCACACAAATTTACATCATTATGTGGATATTCAAGTAAACGAAAAACAATAATTCTCTTATACAATAACCAATTATTATAAATGAAATGTGCTCTAACACAAGCAAAATCATTATGATTTCGTTCAGACCAGCAATCAGACGTGAAACACACAATTCCATCAATTTTTTTAAAATCTTTTTTTTTAAATTCTTAACCATTGCATGAAATAATTTTATAGAATCAGAACGAGCAGTATTTCTACTTACGCTCCTATAAGAAAGTTGAATGTATTTTTGCAGGAACTCTTCAAAATATTGATCTTCTACAAATGTGAATGGCATCTCACGAGTTGTTAAAAATTTCGACATCCCAACTCGCATTCGTTCCCGCGAATAAACAAAATTAGTAAAAGTAACTGATCCACTAGTATTAGTAAAACCAGTAATTTGAGTTTGTTTAGGATCTAAATATCCCGTTTCATTTAGATATTTCTATTTGTGTCTCCGTAGCGTGTCGGTGTTTTGACTATATTTCCAGACATAATCTTTTTTGCAGATATTGCATACTGATTTTCCATCCTTTTCATTTACTGTAAACATTTGCCACACATTTGATGTTTATTTTTTTCCTTGAATTTTGAGATGATCTAACTTCTACAACATTATCATCTTCTAAATTTATTGGAGAGCAACTATCATTGAAAATAAGATTTTGAGAAGAAGAATCGCGAGAATCCATAATATAGTAGAATTAAAAAGTTTAGTAGTGACTAGTGAGAATTGAGAAGAAAGAAATATAATCAAGATAATGATGATATTTGCAATTGAATAATTGTGATTGCAGTAAGGTAGTAAAAAGTATGAATTATGAAGTATAAATGTATAATAACTAATGAGAGGGTATTGTAAAAATAATTGTAAGAATAAATTGAAATTTATAGATGAATGAGATGATATTACCGTTAGAAAAGTTATATTATCGTTATTAAAAAAAAAAAAAAATTTTTTTGACCATGCGCTCGCTACAGGCTACGCTTGCTGTTGGTACTTGGGCGGCTCTCTCACCCCTTTCAAAAAATTTTTGTTTTATTTTTTTTCTCAATTTTTTTAACCCGCGGCCCATGGGAGTGCACCCGCGAAACCCGCGGGTTACACCTCATTGGCCTGTGAACCGCCCGCATGGGTCACGGATCAGCCCGCGGTCCTGATTTTCACGGGTCTGGCCGGCCCGTCCGTTTTGACACCTCTATATTTATCTCCTGGCCCAAGACTACCCTAATGGCTCAAGACTTAAACTATCCAGCCCATTTCAAAAAATTAAAAACAAAAAGACTCCCTCGATTTCAATTCAACCTCAACCTCCGCCTCTCCTCTCACCTCTACGTCTCCTCCAGCCAGCCTCCGGTCGGTCGCAGCTCGGTGCCGGCGATTTCGCTTCATCATCCTTTGACAATAGCAGCCTTCCAGCACTTAATTCGAGTCTTCAGCCTCTGCTTCACGCCTTCGAGATGTTTGAATCGGTGATATGTTTTAGGCGGGATATCTGAAAATGGACAGGAGGGCGGTGGCCGCTGTAAGCGCTGATTCTTCTTCATCCTCCGACGAATCCAACTTCCGGGAGCTCGATGATATTTTCTTGCATTTCCCATTTGATTTCATATTGTTGTGTATAAGGTTTATATATTGTAGCTTAATGTGTAAATTAGTGGTTTTACAGAAATAATTTTAGTTTTATGGCAGGAGATTTATTGAGAAAGCCATTTGCTCCACCACCTACACGATGATGGAACAGTTAATAGTTTTAATCTAGTGGGGGCACTAGTGGACAAGTTTTTTTTTTTTTTTTTTTAAACTGTACATTGACCCTGAGTCCATTTGTGCTTGTTGACCATAATTGAGCTTTGATGTATCATTTATGTTATTTGATGATACTATAGTTTTAAGGGGCGTTGGGAAGAAGATAAACCAAGAACTAGAAAGTTGGAGTATTTTAGAAATCTGAATACATGAATCTATTAACAAGGATGGTAGGGTTGCAGTAGAATAATATGTTATGTTAGAGAATGATTGTTTTAGAAATTGGGTATTTAAGTTCAATTACTATAACAGAAAGGGGTTTGTAGAGAATGTCATTAATAAGATTAGAGTGAGTTGGCCAAAATGAGAACGATGTGTTACATAAATATTAGGCGATTAGAAGAGAGATGCCAAGTTAACAATCAAGTTCTACAAACATTTATTAGATTGCCAGACTAGTTTTGCATTGCGGCACTTAGTACGCAATGTTCCCAAGATCATTAGATGGATGTAGTAGAATTAGATTTTAGGAAAGTGATGATATAATAAGAAATGAGTGTTCAGGTGAACAAATGGAGGACATAATAACTTAGATAGTAGGGGCATGCCTTGCATAAGCCTAAAGAAGCTAGCACTCTCAAGACTGATTTGATCTCAGTAGAATATGTTAAAAGAGGAAGAGGTAATATGGTTGCTAAAGATTGGATTTTTGTTTTACCTTTGATTGATCATTGACGTAATATTATATCAAATGGAGTTGAAAAAAAGGATTAATTTAGTTCATCCAAAGTTTACTGGGGATACACTTCTCTTCTTGTTTGTGCATATCGAAACACCTATAAATTCAAGATATAAGAGTAACATGTAAACTCCCACAATTGATTTTTTCTTATCTGCTACGTTGATTATTAAAAGATTAGTATTTCTATTTAATTGGTTCATCATCAAGTAAATTGTGTCTACCCTGACAAAAGATCATAACTCCGCCCCTGCCGGGGATGGTAGGTTTCAGGTAATGTTTGGCCACATTCTTGGCATCTACGAGCAGTCAATTGTTCAAAGAAACTGTCAGCAACAAAATCTAAGCAATGGATACACCTTCGGAATCCAAACTCCAAGTCCATTCTTCCAAGCGCAGCATTATCTCTAATCCAAATCTTTAGAACGATAAAATTGATAACCCCTCCACTTCGAATTCTTGATCTCATTACCAATATATCTTAAAACGTATCCAAGCTCCCAAGAAAGTATTATGGCTAGACAAGATAATTAAAAATAACTGGTAACACGAAATAAATAAAAACGGTTTGGTTCGTTTTCAAGAAAATCGAAAATGATCAATAAAATTTCATGTAGTATCCACCTTATCGACATCAATGGATTGAAATACAGTAGGATAGTGTTGTCATGTGATGTAAAGGACTTGAGTTAATTAAATAATAATAATAGTAATAATAGTAGTAATAATAATGAGGACAAGTTAGACAGATAATACCCAATTTTGAAGCACGTTGCTTTTGTATCTTCAATCTTTAAGAATAGATGAATGGTCCCAACTTATATAACATCATAAATTTAGGACCTTTATTCTCGAAAGTGGTCCATTTGCCTATTAAAAATTCACAATACGGGTTAAAAAGACTATTGTAACCTTTCTTTTCATATATTATATATTACAAGGTATAGATTAAAATCAAAATTTTAATAAATTTTTATAAAAATTGATAAAATATGTGATTAAAAAATTAAAACTAACTGTTGATTTTGACTTAAAATTTTTAGCAAAATTTTAATCTACACCTAACAAAGACATAATTTTCGGTGAATGACAACCACCACCACCACTATTATCACAAGCCACATAAACATAGTGCAATCGTTGCCGTAAAAACTCAAAGTCACAATCCAAATCAACCATGCGTGATAAGACTTTACATAAATTAAGGACCTAAAGTCACATGTTATATTAATTTGGGGCCATGTCTTCATTTTTGAAGGTTGGATTGCTACGACAATAAGATACGACAATTAACAATGCTTGATAACTTGTAACCAAGTATTGAAAAACTGATTGCAATGTGCTTGATTAAAATCCACACTGAAATTTGAGGCTACACAACTGCGATTTCACAAATTATGCAGTGGTATCCATCAGAAAGGAAACTACTAATCTAAAAAGTGAAAAAAAAAAAACATAATCTTAAAGCCCACATTAATTCATGAAACTCAATGGAAGCCATTGCGTTTCTTGGTAGCACAAAGCTGCACGAGTTCTTGGACAACCTCATCAATTTCTTCATCACCTTTGATCCTGATCTTCTCACTCATTTTTCTTGCATTCGTCCGAATAGATTCTCCACCAGTCTCGACCACCACGTGGCGGATCACGGCCGCCACCTCCTCCCTCTGAAGATCTCCACAATGATCCCTCACGACCTCCATGCCGACCCCTACATCTTCCATCAGCCTAGCATTGAGTGGCTGGTCAAGGTGCATTGGCATGGCAATGATTGGAACACCAAACTTCATACCCTCCATCACAGAACTGCATCCACAGTGGCTGACAAATCCACCAATGCTTGGATGGTTCAATATTTTAGCCTGTGGGGCCCAACCCTCCACCACTAACCCTCTCTCCGAAACCCTTTGTAGAAACCCTAATGGCAAAGCATCTTCAAGTATGGTTTTCTTTCCCTTGGGAAACCTAACAACCCATATGAAATTGACATTGCTGAGTTCTAAACCATAAGCCAGTTCCAACATATCTTCTCTTGCAAGAAAATATTCACTCCCAAAAGAAACAAATACAGTGGAATTCTTATCCTTTTCGTCTAGCCATTCTATGATATCTGAACTGTCATTTTCATTTGTAGGATCTTGAACCAATGCCCCAACAGGAACAATTTTCTTCCCTAGTAAACTAGAAAGATAATCACTATATTTAGCCTCAATCTCCTTAAAGCCCTTTACCAAAACAATCTTAGATGACCTTTGAATACCTTGAAAAGCACGTTCTTTTACCTGTTTATCAGTGGCAGACTCAAGCAGTTTGGCACGATGAACAAGCTCGTAATCGCGATAGAACAGTGTCGGAAAGGGGAATTCAATGCCGGGGTACTTAAAGAAATGGAACATGTAAGCAGTCATACTGGAACTACTAGTGATGAACTCCACCGCAGGTATATTAAGAAGTGCAGCAGCCAGTGGCGCCCATGGCTGAAGAAAATCATAAATTAGCAAATCAGGCCTAATGTTGCTCAAAATATAAGCAAAATTAGGGGCTGCCATTTCAAATGCCCTTTTGAGGGTTGGCATGAGGTGGGGTGGGAGGCCATTGGTGGTGTGGTAACAAGGAGGAAGTTCAGGCAATTTTGGGAGATGAAGTTCGACTAGTCGAATCGAACGTGCAAACTTTTCACCGATTTTGTTCTTAATGGAACTCAAATTTGCTGGGGTTGAACACAAATGGATTATGAAGTTTCTCTTTGCAAGTCTTTTGGCCAACTCTAGATAGGGAGATAGGTGTCCATGAGCCAACCATGGGAACATAACAACATGAAGTGTTTTTCGGTTAACATTCATTAAGGACTCCATGGATTTTTGTCTTAAAAAAAAAGCTTTTCTTTCTGAGTTTTTGAGGTTCTTTCTTGGATAAAATTGGCTGTTAGATAAGGTTATTTATAATTGTTTTTACTGTTGTCTAAACGGAAATTTCCTTTGAAAATGCTGAAATAAAAGGAATGATTATTGGTTTCTTTACTTTTTTGTAGAATTTTCTTTTTAAAATAGAATCAGTTTATTTAATTATTCAACCTTCCTTAAAAAATTCAACTTAAAAGGGAAAATTGGTCCTCAATCACATTATATATAGTAAAAAAATATAAAAATTTCCTTTCAAAACAGGATCAGTTTATTTAGTTATTCACTCTTCCTTATAAAAACCGAACTAAGAAAGGAAATGTGATCCTCATTCCTCAATTAACATAATTAAAGTAATAAACCGAGCTTAAATCATGAATTCAAATTTTTAGTCAAAATGGGAATATGATATTGTATTTAAAGAATGATAAAAAAAAAAGGAGAATATGATATTTCTTAGTACTTAAAATAAAGATTTTATTTTAGTTTTGAGAATCCATTTCCAGCACTCGTTCATGATTGAACAGTACTAGACATTATTATCGATGAAAAAGAAACTGGATTTTTGTTTCGATACTTTCGCTGTATAATCTGCGTGGAAACATTCTTTTCTTTTCTTTTTCAATAGGACGTCTATAATTATGTATTGGTTATTAAGAGGCATGATTTTGATTGCTCAATCTTGTAACGATCAGTAATATGATTTTGTTAGAGAAAGAGAGATTCACTCAAACATAAGTGTAAAGATTTATTTAAGCAAACATACCAAGAATAAGTAAATATACTGAATATTTAATTAAATGCTAGATTTAATCGATCCTTGGGCCACCATATTCCAAGGGTCATGTCAAGGTCAGGGTCCTCGGCCCGTTCACAATCTCGGGATCCATAGTCCTTAACATGAAATGAGTCCTACTCCATACAAATATGTGTCACAATTACGGCTCAAGCTCTAAGATCATCAAAAGTCTAATACTATCGGGGCATTAGAATGTTTTAAAAGTGTTCTACTTCTTATTAAGTTACACCTTACAAAGTTTTATACATACCTATCACTCGTTCATTATTTAGCTATATTTTTTTAGTATTTAGTTCACAGTGTTACGCATATATTCTCTCCAATGGCTTACCGACTTAATCATATGAAGGATGCGGGAAGCAACTACCCAACCTTTTTTCCAATTTGTTCGAAGATCATGTTCGTGCTCTTTCATCGTGTTTTCTCATATCAAGATCGAGTACCCCTAGTACAATTTTTAGTAGCATCAAGTATTTTCATGATAAAGTCTTTCAATTATTTTTTGGGAAAAAAATTAAGAATGGAATTGTGGAAGTAGAGCTATGTTATATACATTTAAAGTTAGAATGATGCATAAGATTTTAAACTTACATGTAGAAGATGGCATCATTATCAACATGGGGTTTCACTTCATCAAACATATAACATGTACATTCTACTTTACATCATGATTGACGTTCCTTCCACATGACACAATTATCTCCTTTGATTTCCCAATAACATCTTACATGCATCATTGTCTAGTTCCACATAGGGGGATGTTAACCAAAATGTATACAAAAATGTACGTCTAGCATTATTGAACATAAAAACTTTTGGCGCTTTGCAATTGAACTAAGCGGGTCACACAAATCACGTCATTTGTTTAATCCCGGTTCGGTGAAAACTAAAATCTAAATTTTAATATAAGTCAAAGTCAATTATTAATTTTAAAAACACATCTCATTGGACTCACAACTTTTTAACAACACATTTCATATACTTTTTTTGTAGGGAAAATAATGAGCAAATTGACCAGCCCAAGCCCACATCACCAAGCCCAAGTGAGGTTCCAACCCAAAACCAATTGGCAATGGGTGGAGTAGCTCACTTGGGTTATATGGTGGATTTTTTTTCTTCTCCCAACCGATGTGGGACTTCTTGTTTGCTCCTAACAATCTTCCCCTCAAACGAAGGACCTCATCATTGTGGCCTCCCCTCAAACGATAATCCATTCGCCAATCATCTTGTACCGCCGTTATTACCGTCACCCTCGACCAAACGGGACCCGCCGCCTGACCACCAATGTCAAGAAGACTTTCGACACAAGGCACCTCAAACGCGAATGATTTTTAGCCCGATCGCCACCACGCTTTCTACTACGTTCCTCCGACCCTGGGCTCTGATACCAGTTGTAGGGAATTATTGGTTTGGGCTTGGGCCTTGGGTAATTGCTCTCAATAATTCCCTACAACTGGTATCAGAGCACAGGTTGTGTGACTAGATAAATCGAGGTGGTGGAAAATTCTCATGAGATGGTAGATCCATGGTAACGTAGTGGGTGCAGGCTACGATGGATTATCTCGGTGAGTGGTGATTTACCTCATGAGCCTTGTTTGAGGGAGGGATTGTTGGGGCAAACAAGTCCCACATCGGTTGTGGGAAGAAAATAAATCCACCATATAACCCAAGTGGGCTACCCCACCCATTACCAATTGGTTTTGGGATGGAACCTCACTTGGGCTTGGTGGTTTGGGCTTGGGCCTTGGGTAATTGCTCTCAATAATTCCCTACAACGTTGACCTTTGATTTCACCAAACCGGACTCAGTTAATCAATCAAACGACCACCACAATCAACCAAATCGATCCCAAACCGGCACCTTCCCAAGCTCTATGGTTGCTCACAGATTTCAGCCCACAGAGGACTATGGTAAGAAATTGCAGCCAAGGAAGAGCCACAAAGGCTAGGTAGTGAAGACAAACAAACGGGTCTCTCACAAAGAAGAGCACAAAGCTCAAGTTGCACAAAGCAATGGACAAGGGACCGGTTTTTCTCTTCTTCACAAAGGGACGGTTGCTCAAAATAATTTCCACCCAATAATAGTGATAGACAACCAAGTTAAATAGGTTAGGGATAGGTTTAGGCTTTAGGTCAAACATTAAGGCCCAATAACAGATAGAGTAAGTGGGCTAACCCTGAAAGCCATCCAAAACGTTCGGGTCGGGCCATGAGCAACACTAATACAATTAGGCTACTTTGAATGGTCCAAGTGGGTTACGCGATTCGATTGGTCCAATTGTGGTGTCATCATATTATTTCAATCATCGACCGAGGCCTATGAAATATTATCCAACTAAAATACCGATTTAACATCATAGCCCGGATTTATTGGGTATCAAAACCCAACATTTTTTTTATAACCATGGATGTCCGGGCTAGTTTGGGCGCACCTCGATTAATCTCACGAGACCTTGAGATTTACGGCCAGATACTTACCTCAGTGGCCTTGAGGGGACTCAAACTGATGACCATTGGTTAGCAAACCCAAAACCTGACTAATTAAACATTTTATATACTTTTATATCAAAATCTATTAAAATTTTGATTTTAATCCCACCAAACAGGGACTTAATGTAAAACACGTCCAATTTGCATGGGTTAGGTCTTATTTCCTTACTAATCTATCCAAAACTAAGAACCTGGACCGATGATAGAACGGAGATGCTGGCTTTCAGCCCGGGATTAAAAATATGATTTTCATCTATTGTTTTGGTTCTGGTCTAAAATTTCGCTCTGCGTACAAATTTCTTTTAGGGATAATTGCAGCAGCGATACCACTATACCAAACCTTTAATTTGTGTCACCCACTGTACCAAATCTTTCATTTTTGCCACTAACGGTACCAAACATTTCAAAATGTCAACAGCTAAAGTCCAAATTGATGGTTTATGTTAGTTTGACCGTTAGTTGACCAAATAATTGATTTTGACAATAATGTTGACTGATTTTAAAATGTTAAAATGGTAATTTTACATTTTTTAATAATAAAATAACCAAAATCAAAAAATTAAAATTAAAAATCCATTCCACGTTCTTCTTCTTCTCCACCCACCCGCTAGATTTAGAACTTCGAGAACGCTTCAACGAGCTCGGGAATGGAGTCTCCAGAACCGAATGTGTGATATGCTGCAATGGCTCTAAGGAACTCTGCCTGTGCATTTAGCCCAAAAATTTCATCTTGATTGACTATGGAACCAGAAACCAAAAAATCATCCGAAACAGTTCATCTTCTTCCGACCCCCCCCTCCCCCAACACTTACCCCTACCTTCCCTCACCCAACCCCAACCAAACGAACCAAAATCCACCCACCTCCATCTTGTCGACGATCGTAATCCACCAACACAGGCTGCAGCGACTGCCACAAGCGCCCCTGCAAATTAGCAGCAAGAAATGACCCTTACCAGAAACTTGCTTAGACGTCATACAGAAAATTCCTAAATCCTTCTCAATCTCTTATCTCTTCTTCTCCTCTTTGGTCAAAATAGTTTCTTCGACGGACCATTTTAGTAGGAAATCCATATTTTTATCGAGGAGCTTCATTTCTAATCAGTTGTTAAGTCAAAATCTCTAATCTAGCTTACGTAGATTTACACAGTTGGGCAACAAGTTTTTGACGTCATGGATTCGAGGATTCAAAGAGGTTGATTTCCCATATTTGCAGATTTGGGGTGGGGTGGAATTTGAGTTTAATTATTTGATTTTGGTTATTTTATTATTAAAAAATGTAAAATTATTATTTTAACCTTTTAAAATCAGTCAATGTTATTGTCAAAGTCAATTATTTGATCAACTAACTGTCAAACTAATAGAAATCATCCATTTGGACTTCAGTTGCAAACATTTTGAAAGGTTTGGTAACGTTGGTGGCAAAAATAAAAGATTTGGTACCGTGGATCGTACAAATTAAAGGTTTGGACAAAATCTACTACTAAACGAAAGATTTGGTACCGCTGCTGCAATGATCTCTTTCTTTTATTTTGGTTTGTAACATCATGGCTTTCGATTAAATTTCTCAGCTTTAGATTGCCTTCTGCTTGCCCACGCTTGTGTATGGCCGAACGATTTTAAATTAACCTACTTTGATACCAAATTTATTGGGTTCGGAAATTAAAATATTTTAGAAATCTGAATTTTATTGAGGAATTTGTTTGAATACAAGAGTAGCTACAGCTCACTCCTTTTTGATGTGGTCTTTAATGTGGCGTTCTCCAATCTTTCACTTGGCTACCCTTGAAACGAATATACAAATTTTCTTTACTTTCAGAATTATTTAGCCAAAGACCATTGGAAGATTTCTTTATCAAAAAGCACCGGAAAACACACAGTTGGCCGATGATAAAATTTAAATCATGCTAATACAAATTAATTATGTAACATTTGTAAAATTTTAGAGTGTGTCATCAATCAAAATTTTGATGGAGTTTAAAAATCCTTCTGAACTTAGGTGTCTCCAATTGAGATTGTTATGAAGTTTAATAAAATACATTAAAAAAATTATGTATACTCAATAACTAGTGAATTTATAAAAAAAATTATTAATGGAAGGGTTTTAAAATATTTGGATGAATTTCATGCTTAAAATATATATACACACCATTTTAATGATATTCTTATGTAATTTGTAAAAATCTATTGAAATTAATGAAATTAATTAAAATTTATAACCTTTTAAAACCCATCAAAATCTTAGCCCCTCCTTGACTACCATTATTTTAACTCTTTTTTTTTTTTTTTTTCACCCATTCATTATTAACCATATATTCACATAATAAAATATTTTGCACGTTAACTTAAATTTTGTTTTCCACTTTTTAACTTCACATTGTCTAAAAAAATTACTATTCAAAACTTCATTTTACCCAAACAATGATTTTCAAAGAGGGGCTTATATGACTAGTTAAAAATTAATTTGTAGTCATGGTGAATGTCGTACTAGTAAAAAATAATTACAAAGAAAAATAAGAAAAAAACATTTCTAAAGAAGAAAGAAAGACTATTGTGAACGACATAGCCCTTATTTGGGCTCCATTTTTTCAAATTATAATGAGACGAATGGTAATTTTTTAAAGAATGTATAATTAAAAAAGAAGGAAAAGTTCTTATGTTTATTTATAATATTATTTTATTAAAAAATATGTGATTGATAAAAAGAAAGAAAATTTAATTTTAATTTAATGGGAGCATAATGAAAAGTGGAAATTACACACAACCCTATGTTTCAAGATCCAAATTCAAAAATCAGGTGGAAGGTTTCATTGTACAAAAATTAGATGTTTTATTAAATATTTTTTTTGAAAAGTATTAAATATTAAACATTAATTATACCATTTTTCCTAATTTTAATTTCATCACAGCAAACCCGTCACTTCATCTCCATTATTCTCTCTCTCTCTAGCTTCCCCAAGCCCTAGCTCATCCGGCCCAGCACCCACTCCTCGTCCGGCACCGGAGCCACCACCCAATCAGCGGCTCAAGGCGGCAGACGCAGCAGAGACATACCGTCTTCTCCTCTCCATCTCCCTCTCTCTCCTGTCCTCTACCTTCCCCAACCCTAGATATTTCGGCGCCGCACCCAACCCCTCATTCTGCACCAGAACCACCATCATTCAGCGACGCCTCATCGACAGATCCATTCTTCTTTTTTTTTTTTAGTGGTGATTGACGGACGGTGCGGTGGAGGTGTGCGATGGTTGGAACGGATATCTCTGGTTGGTGCGGTGGTGGTTGGGTGAATGGATATGGTTGTTGTCTGCTGATGGTGGATCTAGATGGTGGCTGTGCTGTGGAGATGAGGTGGTGGCGGAGATGGTGGATCTGGTTGCGATTTTTGTGTATTGGTGCGGTGGATGTGTTGATGATGGTGGCGGCATCACTGGTTGTGGTTGGCGGTGGTGGGGTGCTTTGGAGTAGCAAGATGACAGTTGTTTGTCGTCCCTCTGTCATCGTCCACCAGTGGTGGGTGCAGTTTGGTGATGATGGTGGCTAGGAGGCTTTACTGGGGGTGAAATGGGAGGTTTAACTGGAGGGTGGCGTGGGGTGGTGGTGGTGATGGTGTGTAGTCGGTAGTGGTGATTAGGTGCTGCGGTGGTGAGATGCCGGTGATGGTGGACTATCTGTGACCTTTAAATTCTACAATTTGTGACTAAAAATTAATCTGTGACTTTAAAATTCGACAATTTGTGACTAAAAATTAATCTGTGACTTGTAATTGTTTGATCCGTGACCAATAAAATAATCTGTGACCTGTAAAATTGTTGATTTGTGACCACGAAATAATCCGTGACCTCCACAATAAAAATGTGAGACGTGAGCTTTATTGTGTTATCAATTATTATAAACAAAAAATCATGTGTTGTGACCTGTGACTTGGCTGTGACCTGGACTGTGACTTGTGACCTGGGCTGTGACCGTACAAAAAATTCATGTCATCGGAATAGTCGTCGGAATCGGAGCAGTCGCCGGAACAGTCACCGGAATCGGAGTGGTCGCCGGAGAAGTCTTCGGAATCGGAGACGTCGCCGGAGCAGTCGCCGGCGTGGTGGGGTGGTGGTGCTGGGGGTGGGTTAATTTTATATTATGTATTATATATATATTTATTTATTTATTTATATCTTTTTATATATTTAAATAAATAAATAAATATTTATAAATATATGTATATATAGGTCAAAAAAATCTGATTTTTGAAATGTAAAAGTTATTTTGTTATTTTTGAAATAGGGTAAAGATAAAATAGGGAAAGTGAATTTTTCCCTAATGAAAAAAGTTCGGATTCTTTTTCAAGTGGCCCATTACACGATGGACAAGATCCACTCGAGCCTAAGGTTTTAGCGAGGGGGCAATCATCTTGTGAGAGGAGACTGCCACCTCAGTACTCAAATTATTGTATCAACCATTCATTCTTCAATAAAAGAATATTACACGTAATCCCAAAACTTTTTCTTCTTTTTCAATTACACATTATCCATCGACAGTCTTTAGAATTAATTAATTAATATTTTTGCAAGATATTATCGATATTTTATTATTTATTTTTAGAATTAATTACCTGCATAATTAGATATGTCAGTATTTTTTAAAGAAACTGATTTGAGACTTAAAATTATTATCCATTTCGCATTATCATCCCCCAGAATTTTGTCATGACGTACCATGCAAAGTTTGTCAACACTTCGAATTTGCTTACAATTTAAGAACTAAATTATATTTGTTCTAATAAGCGGAAAACTAATTAGTAAATTGCCATATTTTTTTTAATAAATCAATTATAAATTCAAAATTAAACATATGAATAAAATTTCAAATCATGCTAATAAAAATTAATTAATTAAATCTATTATCCAAATTACATCAAATACAATTTAAAAAATGTTGTACGATGAAAATATGCAGCAAGCAGTTATAGCTAAGAATAACTTTCGGTGTGCAACTGCTTCCATCCGCAACCGAGTACATATTACCTGATTTTGTGTAAATTGACTATTCAGGAATTGTGTTTGCACAAGTCCATATCCTACGACGACCAAATCTTAGGGATCGATGATTCGCGGTCACCAGCAGAGCCTCGACTTGCAAGCTCTCGAATTCGTGAAGAGAATTCTTCAGACTGTACGGTTCAAAAGATTAGCATAGAGAGGAAAATAAATACTTCAGTATGGGGAACAAAAGCCAGTAGCCTATATTCATTAGCATTTGTATTACAAATCAGAAATATATCGTTGGATAAAGTTCAAAGGTCTAAATGCCAAAAGGGAGCTATTGGTTAAAAATATCAGAAAAGCATTGGTAGATATGATCTCAAGATTAGATGAATACAGACAATAGCATTCTCAGATCAAGAGTTTAGATACTACACCGATACACCCATAAGGATTTGTACTAACAAACGATAATTAACATAATATTGATGAAGCTCATAGTTCAACCAGGACTATCTCTGGCTTACACTTTTGAGTTACTTATCAGGTTATTGAGCCTTTTCAGCTGATTTCAATGATGTTTAGGGTCAGAATTGATATCGCCAACAAAGATTTCTTAATCCTCACTCTTCTTTGAGATAACATAATAAACGGTAATATATGCCTTCATTAAGACTCCATCCACCAGAAAAAATCTGTCCTATTTCTTCCCAAAAGAGAGCAATCGAGTTCACTCTCAAAGGTTTGCCCACTATTTGTGTATCTTACCATGTGTGGACTGAACTGATTATCACTTTGACATTGGAAGACCTTATAGCTCATTCCAAAAAAAAAAACACATTATAGCATCGTGATCTCACTGACTTCTCTCCCAAGACATTTATGAAGGCAAACCAGGAAACCCAGATAGCTAAGACAACATTGATAAATTTGATAACATAATATTAAAAGAAGGGCAGGAAGTGTACAGTGCTAGCAGTGATAGTAATAATTCTTGGTAAAAAACAAAAATTTGCAAAAGATTCGAGTAAAGCAATATTCAAGGTTGTATAAGGTCTCCCCAGAAAACTATTGCTACAAAGTTAGCCTCTGTTTGAGCCCAAATTCTTTAAAAACTCATTTTTTACCAAACTTATTTTCAACCACAAATTCTTCCAATAACATAATTTAACATGTAAACCTCAGACTTTATTCAACTTTTTAACCATACATTCTCAAAAAAATCATTATTACATAATCTATTCTCCCAAGAAAATGGAACTCAAACAAAACCTTGATGTTTTAATTTGAACATTTTGCCTTTGTTTGATTTCTTTTTTAGTTGCTAAAAAGTTACTTTTCAAAGTCAAACATTAATTTCAACCACACATTTTCTACCAACATAGATTTTTAGCAACTAAAATGGAAACCCAAACGAGGCTCAATTCAAAACAACAGCATGATTTATTTTCATCATGTTTTAACTCACTGTCAGCTATGTCAATGAAAAGGCAAAAGCAACTATGGCACTTAGATTTCCCAAGCAACAATGAAAATGAATTAAATATGGGTCCTAACCTTCTCATCAACCCACAGCAATGAACTCAATTGGTTGTTTAAGACACGAACAACAATATCCAGTGGAGTCATCCCATCAGTTGCCTCAAGCTCTCCACCCTGATTGAAACATGAGCAACCATTTTCAACTTTCGATCTCAATAAACGAAAACCAAAAGATTTCATGTTAAGGAGTAACCTGATTAGCATTAAGAGTATTAATGATCGATTTGATCTGCTCTGTCATGTGCTCCAACTCCCGCTCTATCAATTCAGCCTGCTCAAACCTGAATTCAGAAGATAAGAAATTCATTGATCACATAAAAGAATTTGTAAATGAATAGTTATTCACTTTAAAAAATATTAGATGACATGAGCTACAAAATAGAAAAAGACAAATACCAAACAGCTGCAGCAGGAAATATGATCCCCATTTATTCAAGAGTTAATCACAAAATAGAACTGCTGGTCGTTCTAACAACTATCAACAAGATATATTTTCAGAGCACGGTATTGTATTCAAAGGATGACGATTGTAAATATTTTGAGATCATAATCACAAAATCTTACATCCTTCGGAGATATTCTGAAGTTTTGTGCAAATGAAATAGTGCATGTGACCATGAAGGTACCAAAAAAAGAAGACACCAATCATCAGTCAAAGGATACCAACAAGAACAAAAGAGGTTAACTAGCATAGTGGATCCGGTGCTCACATTGTGTCTCTTATCGATGCACTTTCGTCCTCAAGAAGCGATCCTCGCTCATTTTTGTATATTCGCTCTGCTTCATCTTCCATACTTTGCAAGGCTTTGTCAACCTAACCAATGCAAACAAAATCATTGATGAAACCCATTCGAACAATAAATGTTAAACACTTTTAACATCATGATATAATTTGTAAATAACAACAAAAGACAATTGGTGCTGGCAATACAGGGTAAGAAGATTAATAACTAAAGTATATTAGCAATTAGCACCCCACTGAGATTGGTTTTTCCTAATTCCCCATACGCATTCTCTCTAATACAAAATCCTTCATTCTATGATTTTTACATATTAGTTATTTGCGATGATGTCACGTGAAAACTGTCTGATCTAGGTGGGCAGTTACATTCCAAATAATAATTTGTAGCCAAACAGAATGTAATTGATGAATAGTATACTGAGTGCTCACTGAAAGACTGAAAGACAACATATACATCTTCAGAAAGAAAACAATAATCAAAACATTGTAAAAAAAAAAAAAATTGTAGCGTGCATGACTCCAATTAAACCCATGCAGGCAATAAGATGAACATCATCCTCAAAGGTCTTGATTACACACCTCGTCTTGATGAGTTTCAATTAGCTCCAGCTGCCGCTCCAAACTACCTTGCGTCTCAACCACTTTAGCAACTTCACTCTGATCAAGAATTTTAACACAATAATGTAAAACAGTCAGTGAGATTGTTCTATAATAAATTTGGTAAAAATGCTAAAGAAACCATTAAACAAACCTCATAAACAATGTTGATAGGCTTTTATCTAAGCCTCAATAAAATTTCCCATTTAAGAGTTTTAAACAGAAATTTGATACCAAGACCAGGAAGTCAGCCTTGACAAAATATTTTACACGTGATGGAGTTCATAAACAATGTTGATAGGCTTTGATTCTGTCTTGATATGTGCAATACTTTTAAATGCAGCTTTTATTTACTAATGGAAAATAAAAGAAGACTGTGTATTTACATGCATACACCTATTTAACAGACAAGAAATACTTAATATAAATCTATAATATTGCCCTAGCTCCTAGGCTGATAGTACAAGATTTGTTAATTGGTTAATCTAACAAATCCTTTGAGGTAAAAACAACTAACTAAGCCACAGATGGAAGTTAGGTGAAGGCCATTCACGAGACTAGGACAGATAATACGCTCCAAAATATAAAAAGAAAAAAAGGGGGAGATACAGAAAAAAGGATGTTTCATATACACACACCAAACACATTCGCAAGTATTCACAAAACCACATCAGCAAAAAAAAAAAATCTTTATTTCTTTCAGCAAGTAATGTGATACCTCAAGCTGTAGAAGTATGTCACGATTCCGTAAAATCTTGCGGTCCCACTCAGCTATCGTGTTAGCCTGCTTTCGAAATTTTCCAGTACGCTCTTGTAGCTCAGCATTCCATTCCTTGATTATCTACCATAATGTACTCACATAAATTCAGTTCAAACTGACAATGAAGAAGGTATGGCAATGGTATAAAGAAGATGTAAACTTTAGCATCATCTAGAATCAGGTATTCTAACTCATGGTATGCTACATGAGAAAAAATATCCAGAACTCCAAACAGGGGAAATGAGGGCAGGGTTATTGGTGAAGTTGATTTATTACTTTCTAACAAGCACCCATTTTACTTTTCTTAATATTGGAGTGATTCGATATAAAGAAGATTGGGCAGCATGCATGATGTTCTCTATGAAGAGAGTAATATGAAGAATCTATTGTATGCTCTGCATGTATAAAGTAGATATGTGTAACTTAACAAGGAAACTGTAAATATACAACCCTATCAATTTCAATTTCTGCAGGTAAGTTTAAGTACCTCTTCAACAGTTTTCCCAGTGATTTCGGATGGCAACTTTGGTGCAGAAGGTACTGCAGTTGAGGTGGTCCTACAGGGCAAGCAAAGAGTTAGCATTACAAATCTCAACTTCTGGTACAGGAAAAAAATGTTCAATCTTATTTACCAAAGGAATCTTCAAGCAACTATTTAATATAAAGTAAAACTACCAGAATGTCTTTTCCATGTTATATTATCCAAGTGATTGATTGTTTTAAATATTTGGTTTTGACTATTAACAAGGAAAATGACTTGAAGATGATATAATACAAGAGTAAGAATGAGTTGGATAAAATGGAGAAGTGCTAGAAGGATTCTATGTGATTCAGAGATCCCTGTAAGGCCAGATCTACAAAAGTTACTAGAACTACTAAGCCCTATCCAAATTATTACTAGGCTATTAAGATCACAAACTATCAATTTCATAAGAGAAGAAAGCGTAGAAAAGAAAGGTTTTGATTCGAGGTTCGCTAGATCTTTGCCTCAGTAAACAAATAAAAAAAAATGCTCTCCTCTTCCTTTACTTCTCCAAGAAGCGAAAGTAAAAAGAATAGGAAAATCCGGGTATTTGAATACAGTTTTTTTGTCATTTCCCCTCACTTGGTAAGCGTATTCCCTTTCTGCGTAAAGCTCCCCCTTTTCTTTCTTCAAATATCACATTTTTCAGTCTTGACTACTTCAGGCACGCCATGCAACATAACAGAAAATGAAAGAAGAGACCATCACTACATAGAGCTGAATTCGGTTTTTGGTTTTCTCATTGAAACATTTTTAACAAGATAAAAGTAGAGGAAATGAGAATGTTAAAGTTGGGTATGTGGCCATTCTAGAATAGATAATACAAAAAATAAGAACACATGCCAACAATTGAAACAATTGGATGTAGCGCCAATTGATAATACAATACTGGGGATGACAACTTTGGTAGAGAAACTCCCATTGACAATATTGATGTAATATCAGGAAAAAAAAAATCAAAAGATATAGAGTAACAAAAATTACACGCTCTTGCTTGGTTCCAAAGGATTACAGAGATAAGCCATAGCTTGTTAATGTTTATGTCGCTTTTATTCTGGACAATGGGAAAATGTGTGTCATTGATATCAATTTTAGGCACGAAGGTTGTAAAGGAAACCAGTTTCTAATTTTCTACTCTTCTATCTTTGCTTTCGAGGCAGGGAAACCACATGCTTGCGTGCAGTGTCTAATTTCCTCATAATAGGATCTCATGCTAGAATTCAAGTACCAGGAAAAGCAATAGGTTTCATACACGATTATAATCAAAACTCTCAAACTTTATTTTTCTACCCAACAAAAAGATAGAAGAAAATTTATATATCGAGAGGAATACATACCCACTACTAGAAACTGGAACCAGAGATGAAGATATTTGAGCAGCAGAGCTGGAACTTGAGGTTATTGCAGTTGATGAACTTGAAGTAGGGACACCTAAAGAAACATTAGCAAGATATTCATCAACCAGTTATGATAGTATTCTTATAAAAACAGGCACCTTCTGATAAAAAGCAGAGAACGATGCATCAAAACTCAACAAGCCTAAATGGTAAAATAAAAAATTTAAGATTGGGATGCGATCATGTTTTATGAAGTACCTGTGAGATTAAGGGGAACACTAAGAAAGTTACAAAAAAGTTTATCAAGCTTTACTGTCAGTATTTTGGCATATTGTATATGAAGAAAGCCAGTCAAAACACGTTTGCGAAAAGGAGAAGCTTAATAAGATTAGAAGTAAATTTAAGATGTAACTTGCCTGCATTTGTACCATAAGAATGCACGTTTGGTTTTGGTTAACCGTTCTTTTCAAGAAAGTAGTTACTTCAGAAAGATTAGGTTTTGTTAGTTAAAAAATGACTTCTAAAAACATTTTTGGCAAAATAAGTAACTTAATCGTTAACTTTGACTTACGCATAACTTGTAAGCACAATCAAACATACTCTAAGTTGCTTGAGCTAAATATCCGGTACTATTTGACAACAATATTATCCATACTGGCCTATGATAACCCATCTCTATATCAAAATATCAGAAGACATGACACTGTCAATCATTGTCTTCAATGATGTTAACATTGTCCTGTCTAAAATATGGCAGCTTCACATCTTCATAATTAAAATTTTACTTTGGACGATGATATGGTTACCTTTATGCTCGAGTATAATAAACCAGAGCTTCATTCGTTCTGTGGAACGCACGTTTACTCCTTGGGGCCCCATATGGTGCTCAAGCATGCTCAAGGATGCTCGAGAATATGCCCCATTAGTTTTGCTTGGTTTGGTTGACAAGAGTCCTCGAGATATGTCCTCCAGCTAATTCCTTAGCTCAAATGTTCCCTTAGACAAAGGACCGATTTTACCTTCTAGGAATTCTAAGTCTATCCAAATACTTCAAGTTAAGATTCCTATGTTGAGGAGTCTGTATCGATGAGTGTTATAGTCAAACTGTGACTAGATCTACAATTGCATTGCAATACTCATCTCAAGTAGAACTCCTTAGAATAAAGACACGAAGCAAACCAAGACCAATAAAGAATGGACAACCTACCTCTATAAATATAAGGCTCCAATTCATTATTCAAATACATTTTTACATAGTTTTCAGCACATATTTTTTCACAAATTCTCTCCCTGACTTAAACATCGAAAGGGCGTCAAGGACTTTGTTTCAGGTAACGGAAGATCTCGTTCGTGCTCATTTTTAGTCATCAATCTCGAAAATAAACAGTTACGATTTTTTATAACATCAGACAACATTCAATATCGAGGTATTAAGTAAATATTCTATACACCAAGATTCAAAACCTAATGTCTTGCAACCTGGAACAAGGATCAATTTCAATAGGCGAGAATCAAAACAGCGACTTCATCAAAATACCATAGGAATTACAGTCACATACACAATACTTCAAGACCCTGATGGTGTATAACCCACCTGAAGATGCTATAATTACAATCTCGCTAGGACATGTATATCGATTACTAAGAAATTTATAATTACTTCAACACAATACTTCAAACTAAGCCATCATAGGACTTTTTTACCAAGCCCAAGGGCCGCATGAAAAAATTTATAGAAGATCACTTCGCAGTGAGCTTTCAATTACCATCGCAATTGTAGGAAAATCTCTATTACATATAACGAGAAATGTTGTACTATGGAACAGAGGTATGACAAGCATACACCCAAATGCCAAAGTAGTCGGCTAAAAACAAAGGATCCATAATCCATACGCGTGTTCCAGTTTCGATTATCCAACACAGGCACTTGAGCTTACTAGAAGAGCTAAGTTACTAGAATCTTGGAGATTTGATAATCAATGTTCCGAGTACCAAAATCAGACTCACATACCAATCTCACCCAACATTAATATATGACTTCGTAGCATAGCATACACTATACAACTCAAAAGTATCAAGTTGAAGACATATTGCATATTCGGTATTCCAATATATAATAGATTAAAAGTCTGTCTGCTCCAGATTTTTCCTGGATTTTCAGCAGAAAATGCACCGTTAGTGGGGCCCGGCTGAGAGATATGCAGTCAAGAAGTGCGGCCCAACGGTCAGAAAATGAATGAAAATCTTGCCAAAAATTTTTGCCAGACGGACTATAATTCCGTTTCATGGAAATCAACAGAGCATGTGGACTAAAATAGTTCTTCTGAGTTAATTCATAAAGCGCAGAACAATAACACAAATTATGGATGCATCAGTTATGTAAAATATACCACTTTAAAAGCTATATATGTGACTTTCACATATTCTCTGAACCAGTATACATAATAACAAGTGAAGAACGGGACAGGAAAATCTCACCAAAAGAAGGCATAGCAGCAGTTGATTGCAATTGAGATGCTGATGAAGCTGTGGATGTGGATGTGGGCGTTTTAATGGAGAAAGAGCTCATAGTTCCAGCAGAAGAGGCTGGTGTGCTAGTGGTACCGAAACCTGTAAAACCCGACAAAGGAGCAGATGCACTGATAGTAGATGCTGCAGATGCTTCAGAAGAGGCAGGGTTCAATGCAGGAAAGGACAAACCAAAACTGGAACTGGTACCAACCAAAGCAGCCGAAGGATGGGTTGCAGCTGGAGAAGAAGCACTGCCAGGTGCAGTGGTTGTAACTGTGGAGAAAAGAGTAGAAGAAGCGGTTCCAATTGAAGGTTTTGAAGCAGGTGCACTGAAAACTGACGGGGATGAAGATTGAAACCCAGAAGTCCCAAATGAAAAACTTGACGATGTTCCAGATGAAGATAAGGATGAAACTGTGCCAGATGCTGAACTTGTGGTGCTCTTTAGAAATGAAAAACCTGAAGATGACGCAGAGCTGGAAGATGTAGGAAAAGAAAATGCTGGCCCAGAAGCAGAGCCAGTAGTAGATGCCGCAGGGAACGAAAATCCAGGGGCAGATGCGTCGGAGGCCGAAGAATTGGGGAATGAAAATGCAGGTGCAGAAGAAGCTAGGCTTGAAGCAGTGGTAGGCAATGAGAATGCCGGTGCTGCAGAAGTGGAGCTAGCGGATCCAAACAATGGTGCTGCCGAATATGACACTGATAATGATGGGGACACACCAAACAGACCAGGGGTAGACCCAGAACCAGACACGGATGCGGGTGTAGAGCCAGTGCTTGCTGCAACTCCAGTAGAGAATGAGGATGTCGATGATCCAAATAGGCTAGTGGATGGGGTAGAACCTGATCCAAAAGGGCTGGATGTAGGAGCAGAAGCCAACCCAAACAAGGGACTGGCAGTACTTCCAGTAGGAGCTCCTGAATAGAATCCCAGAGGGCCGGATGTGGAAGTGGAACTCGACTCAAATAAGAGACTAGTGGTAGTTCCAGTAGAAGCCCCTATAGAGGATCCAAAAAGGCTGGATGTGGGAGCGGAGACTGACCCCAATAAGGGACTGCTGGTACTTCCATAAGTTCCTGAAGAGGATCCAAAAGGGCCGGGTGTGGGAGCTGAACTTGACGAGAAAATGCCTGAAGCGCCCGGAGCAGGGGACCCGAATAGGGTGGAGGTGCCAAACGGGGAAGGAGGAGGAGCAGGAGATGACGTGCCAGCTGAAGAACTTGAACCCGAGAGGCCTGACGTATGGTTCGCAGCAGAAGGCGTGGGTCCGAAGAGGCTCGTGGTTGTTCCTGAACCACTGGAGGGCAATCCAAACGTACTAGGCATAGTAGAAGTTGCGCTAGAAGAAGATCCAATTAAATTTAGAACTGGACCCGAACTTGAAGATGAGAATCCGAAAGTGTTTGAAGTAGCAGTCGCTGCAGAGGATGAGGATCCGAAAAGGTTAGACAAGGGGCCCGAACCGGATGCTAAGGATCCAAATGGGTTAGCAGTGGTTGCCGAACCCGAAGAGAACCCAAAAGGAGAGGCACCAACAAAGGGGGATGAAGCGGCGGTAGTGCTGAAAGATGAAGTTCCAGATGAAGAGGCAGGACTGAAGCCGAATAAAGGGGTGGAAGTGAAGGGGTTAGAGATGCCGAAAGTGGACGACGAAGATGCCGGGGCGGAGGAAGATGAGAAGCCTGTGCCCGCCATGGTGGCGGCCGAGCAGAATGCGAATCCTGTAAGGCTGAGGCGACCGTGCGATACAAACGTTAAACGGAAAATTGGGGGGAAAAGAGGAGGAGATTGAATCGAGGGCTTTGAAAATTAGGCATTTTGAGGGTTAAGGGTTTGCACGCTGGACCGGATTGAACCGCCCGTCAATTTTCAAAATAAAAATATGCCCTTTTTTTGTAGGATTAAAATAAAGACATATTTACCATTCGATGGTGGTCGAATTGGTGGAACATGTGAATGTGAAAATCAAAGATCACGAGTTCAAATCTTCTGCCAACACTTCATCGGTGGAGCCCGTGGCACCGAACTTGTCTAGTGTGATTTACCTCTCTTATGAGGTTTGCAGGCTAGCTAGAATTACCTAGTGCGCCTTCGGGGTGGTCGGACCTCCGCTTCTTCGGGGTGGTCGAGGCTGTACTGGTGGGTAGCGGTTGCGGGTTCATACGTTAACAAAAAATCAATAAATAAATAAAGACATATTTGATGCACATTATTCGGGAAAGAATATATTTTAAATAGTGATTTGAGGAAAATGTGCTATTAAAAAATATAGATTTTTTTTTGAATTTGAGTGTAATATTATTTTATTGAAAAATGTGTAATTGAAAATAAATTTTGAAAAAATGAATTTTTACAAGAATGTGGCGGATTTTAATAAAGATTGATAAAATATGTAATTAAAAAGTTGTGAATCCCATGAAATATAAGTTATAATTAATTATTGACTAATTTTGATAAAAATTCTTATTTTTATCAAATAGGGACTAGCCTTCATTGATTTTCATCACTAAGGTTCAAGATATTATAGAGATATCACACGCATCGTAGAAGTAATTTACACTTGTTATGCCCATATTTGACAATTATTAAAACGATTGTTTTTTATTTGAATAATGATTTTTAAAAAAATATATGGTTAAAAAGTAAAAAAAAAATTTGAATTTATATGCAAAATATTTGTAAAAATGTTTGATTGAAAATTAGTTTTAGAAAAAATAAATAAATTTTATTTTAATGGTTGTCAAAATAGGAGCTATGTAAATCTTTATTCTCATGCTTTGATAAAAATGAATTAATTTTATTTATTTCACTTCATGTTGTCTTATAAGAGAGTCGTGCCATTCGGTGTGAATCGATGATTAAACTTTTAATTAGGGCTACGTCGATGTAAACAAATTTAGAATGGATTTCCTAAAAAATTATTTTTTTGAGAACGTGTTGTTAAAAAATAGAAATAATTATGGATTCACCTACAAAATTATTTACACCCCATTTGTTTCTTATTTTTCATCCATAAAAATGAAAAATATGACCGTTATCCATCACATCGAGCTATCAAATTTGAATTTCTGTCTATTGTGTGGGACTCAATAACGGTTATATTTTTCATTCTCATTCTACAATAATGAGAATCAAACGACACTTTAATATATATTTGATTTGGATTAAAATTAAATTTTTTTTTTTATAGATTTTGATAAAAGTTTGTAAATTGTAAGTTTTATGAAATGTGTGGTTAGTGATGGCAATGAGCCGAGCCGAGCCGGCTCGGCTCGTTGCCCCACGAGCTCGGCTCGTTGCTCGTGGGCGAGCTCGAGCTCGCCCACGAGCTCGTGATTCACGAGCCACGAGCCGAGCCGGCTCGGCTCGGCTAGTGGCTCGTCAAATTATTTTTTTTTTCAGTTTTTCTTAGTTTTTTTTTTTTTTTATGTTTTTCACGAGCCCACGAGCCGACTCGTGGGCTCGTGCCCCACGAGCGCTCGTCTTTTAACGAGCCGAGCCGAGTTCGGCTCGTCTATGAACGGGTCCGCTCGGCTCGAGCTCGGACTCGTCTTTTGACGAGCCCGAGCAGCTCGTGGATCGCTACAGTACGAGCCGAGCGGTCGAGCCGACGAGCCGCTCGACTCGATTGCCATCACTATGTGTGGTTAAAATTGAGTTTTAAAAATGGAGTCATGTTTGATATAAATTTGTAGAAACATATTTTTTTTCAAACTCACTTTCAACTACACATCCTCCTATTAAAGCCTCTTTTTGGCTCCCATTTGTTAAAAACTAAGGTGTCGTTCTTTTCGTGTTTCAGTTTTCAGTTAGTTTTCAATTCGTTTTGAATTTTGTGTTTTGAGTGTCTATTTTGAAATTATTGAAAATGTGTTCTTTTTGGTATTTTGAAAAATCATTTCCAAAAACTAAAAATTGAAAATGCGTTCTCTTTTTCCCCTCACCATTTGGCGTTTTTCTTCCACCCTCTCTCTCTCTCTCTCTCGGTCGCGTCTCTCTCCAATTCCCCTCCTCTCCATCGCGTCTTTCTCCTTTCTTCCCCATCCTCACCGTCGCCTCTCTCTCTCTCTCTCTCCTTCCCCTTTCCTTTCTATGAACAGTGGTTGGGTGCGATTTTGAGTGCGAATTTGGCTGTGGTTGGGGTGCAATTTTGGGTTCGATTTTGGTTGTGGTTGGATGCGATTTTGGGTGCGAATTTGGTCGTCGTTGGGGTGCAATTTTGGGTGCGATTTTGGCTACGGTGGTGGTTGGGTGGCGAATTTGGCTGCGGTTGGGATGTAATTTTGGGTGCGATTTTGGCTACGGCGGTGGTTGGGTGCAACTCCTTTTCTTTTTTATTTTCTTCTAGTTCCAATCTACGATTTGTGTGGTGCTTGAGTCTTTCTAGTGGCGAGATGGAGAGATATTTGGTTGTGACAGTGGTGGTCACCAGGGTTGGAGGAGAGAAACCAACAAGATGAGATAAAGAAGGTAGAGATTGTGAAAGGGAGAAGGAAAAGTAACTCAATTTCCCGTGTTTTCAATTTTGGCTTGATTTTGCTGGAAAATAGCCAAAACGCTGAAAAGCCGTTTTGGCGTTTTTAATGTAAAAAAATTTTTCGTTTTCGAAAACGCGTTTTCAAAAATAGGAACGTATTTTCACCGTTTTGAAAAATTAAAAACATAAAATGGCCCGAAAACGGCAAAGAGAACGCAGCCTAAATTTTTTCTCAAAACTCATTTTTAACAACATATTTTAAGGCAACCACAATTTTTATAAATTTTCATAGAATCCACCGTTTTTATAAATTTTCAACCACAAATTTCTCAAACTTTTATCAAAATTTATTAAAAATCTAATTTTTATTTAGCCCGTTTGAGTTACATTAAAATTTTCATTTTCATTCTTCAACTCATTTTCAACCATATGTTTTTCAATAAAATATTATTTTCCATCACATTAATAATTTTTCATTCTTTTTCAACCACACATTCTACATCAATTTACTATTCAAAAATACATTCTTCCAAAATAATGTGACTCAAATATACCCTTAATCTAAAATGAGTATATTGTTATGATAATAATTTCGTTGCTAACGAACCAATCAAAATTCAAATTTGTCATGCATACTTGTGATGACTTGGACCATGGCAAGCATAACATTGAGGGTGAAATTGATTGCACTTTAGTAATATATTGTTTATTGTACTCTGTATTCGAGTTAAGGCGAGTCTATATTGCCACAACGAAATGTTAGCATAGTGGGTAATTAGTAGGAATTCATTTAAACTCACGTTTGATGGCAATTATCGTGAGAAATTGAGTTTTAAATATTGATTTTTTAAAGAATGCGTGGTTAAAAAGTATAGAAAAATTTCGAGCTTACAACAAAATATTTTATAATATAAATGTATACAAAATATTTTATTATATAAATGTGTGATTGAAAATTAATATAAGAATTAAAGAATTTTGAAATAATGATTGTTAAACATGAGCTAAGCATGTAGAAATTTACACTCCAAACATGCATTCGGCAATATAACAATATTGAGATCAAAAGACTGTCTCAATATAAGATCTTCACACATCCCTCCAAAAACACAGAAAATGTTCACATTTAAAGTATGTGAATTATTCATTTGTCATGCTAGTGTTCCTTGATACCAACCTCCCTCCAAAAACATCAGGCCTCCTATAAATATTTACCAAACTCAATGCAAATTTCCACTAGAATTTCATCAAAACTGAACTTCTTTGGAATTAGCTATGTCGCAAATCAACAACACTATTGTAACTAAGCAATATCCTTCCCCTAGACGTGCACCAACACCAGGCAAGGCCACCATACTTGCCATTGGAAAGGCCTTCCCAAGACAACTTGTACCTCAAGATCGTTTGGTGGAAGGTTATATTCGAGATACTAAATGCAATGATTTGGCCATCAAAGAGAAACTTGAGCGCCTGTGTAAGACAAATTAAGTTTACTAATGCACATGACTACTTTTTTTAGTTATATGCAACAAGATTTTGATTTCGTTTTGCAATAAGAGCACGATTTGGCACGATATTTTTTACTCACGGACATTCAGTCATGTCGAAAGAAATCTTAGAAACTACTACTTTTTTTGTATTCACTTTTGCAGGCAAAACTACTACTGTAAAAACCAGATATACAGTCATGTCGAAAGAAATCTTAGAAAAATATCCTGAACTTGCTATGGAAGGATCTCCAACAATCAAACAAAGACTTGAAATAACGAATCCTGCTGTAGTCGAGATGGCAAAGGAAGCAAGCCTTGCTTGCCTAAAAGAGTGGGGAAGGCCAACTGATGATATCACCCACATTGTCTACGTTTCCTCGAGTGAGATACGTTTACCTGGCGGTGATCTTTACCTTGCTAGTGAACTTAGCCTCAGAAACGACGTTGGACGTGTAATGCTATACTTCTTAGGTTGCTACGGAGGGGTCACAGGCCTTAGAGTCGCCAAGGATATTGCCGAAAACAATCCAGGAAGTCGAGTTTTGCTAACAACGTCAGAAACAACCATTCTCGGTTTTAGACCTCCGAGCAAAGATCGCCCTTACGACTTAGTTGGAGCAGCCCTTTTTGGAGATGGTGCAGCAGCTGTCGTTATCGGCGCTGATCCAATACTAGGCAGAGAGTTTCCATTTATGGAATTGAATCATGCAATTCAGCAATTCTTACCCGGAACCCAAAATGTGATTGACGGACACCTTTCTGAAGAGGGCTTAAATTTTAAGCTAGGTAGGGACTTGCCTCAGAAGATTGAAGACAACATTGAGGAATTCTGCAAAAAAATCATGGCGAAAGCAGGTTTGAGGGAATATAATGATCTGTTTTGGGCTGTGCATCCCGGAGGACCGGCTATCCTAAACCGACTGGAATGTACCCTTAATCTGAAAAAAGGAAAACTGGAATGCAGTAGGAGGGCATTGATGGATTTTGGGAATGTTAGCAGTAACACTATATTTTATGTGATGGAATATATGAGGGAGGAGTTGAAGAAAGAAGATGGAGAAGAATGGGGTCTGGCTTTGGCATTTGGACCTGGCATAACATTTGAAGGCATCCTCATTCGAAGCCTGTAATGGCATTTGGAGAGAGGTTGTGACAAATTTTTTATCAAGAAAATATGTGTTTGAACTTTGAATTGAAGCTAGTAATAATGGAATAAAAAACAAGAAAATATGTGTCTCAACTTATTGGTTTTTAACTCACTTTAATACCTCCAAGAATTAATGAAAGAACAATTTTATTAATTTGATATTTGTCTTTGAAGCTTTCTCGAGTGTGTACTGCGAGTCTACGTCCCTGTTTAAGCTCCATTTTTTTGGGAATAAATTTTGTAAAAAGGTATTTTTTGGAAGAGATGTGGTTAAAAAGTTGAAAAATGTTTTGACTTTACGTGCAAAACTATTTTATTGGAAGAGTATATGAATGAAAATGAATTTGGAGAAAAATGAATTTTGAAGAATATGGCTCGAGCAGGGCTTCGTTAGATTTTTTTTATAAAATTCGTATGCAAGCACAATTTTTAAATGGGTGTAAAACGAAATTGAAGTTGCGTGACAATTATTAAGATTATGCACAATTACACCTGCGTGATTCTTATATAACATATTTGGAAGTTGGAACAACATAACTAGAAAGAAAGTTAATAATAAGTTTACCTTTTCTTTTATACTTAGCCAAACATGCTCTTAAGTAACCTACTGTTTTTAGCCCTCATTTGAAAATTTGCCTAACAGAAGCTTAAAGTTTGTGGGAAAGATTATTTTACGTGAAATTGATTTATTATTATTATTTTTTTTTAAAAAAAATAATTTGTGGTTCAAATTTAAGAAAAAAAATATGATAAATGTTTTCATGAGAGTTGCTTGACAAATTTTGTCATCGAGGATTTCTATTGTAGAACTATAGTAAAAGGTTATCGACCAACTTATTGATTTTTAAAAGTCGAGACTGACATGCTACTAAAGCAACAACTTGGTGACCAAATACAATTTTCTCCAATATTTATTTTTCCCTCTGTTTTCTTTTTATTAATATAGAGGTTTTATATATTTTTATATGTGTCCTCGATTGAGATTTTAATGAATTTCAATCAAATTTAGAAAAATTTAAGTATCCTTAATAACTCATGTATTTTTTAAGAATTTCATTAATAAATAGATTCAATTGATTTGAATGGATTTCAACTTAAAAATACAAATAACAATCTTTTTGAAATTTCACAATTTTTAATGAGATTCTTATGAATTATATGAAAATTTATTCAAATTTACATAATTCATTAGAATTTATAATCTTTCAGCTTGAAAACACAAATAACAAATTCTTTTGAAATTCCACAATTTTTAAATAGATTCTTGTGAATTATGTGAAAATTTATTTAAATTCATGTGATTCATTAGAATATACTAGTTGAAGGCACGTGCAAGGCACGTGTTGAATTTTTATTGGGTATTTAATAGCGTTGATATATATTTGTGGATAAGGATTAATTATAGTAGGTTGGTTATAATTTCATTATTGTTAGCACGGAAATAGGATACAAAATTGAACTTGTAATAAAAACTTGATTTAAAATTAAATGAAATGTTTTTAATAGTGTTAATTATTAGCTGGGTTTTTGCAAGGTTGGTAAAGTTGTGGTTTTTTGGATTTGTTTCCGCTTTTTTTGTTGTGGTTTGGAGTTGTGTCGTTTGCATTTCTTTCCTAGTAATCATAGCATCAGTTATTTGTTTTTTTTATGTAAGTTGAAAGCTATTTGATTTACTGTCTTTTCGTTTCATTTTTCACTTACATAACAGCATTCTTTTGTGTAATTGCTAAAGCATCTGGTTTTGTTTTGGCTAGCTTGTTTTGGGGTGTGCTAGCATATAGTACCTATATGGAATGGAACTATATAATACTTTAAGAAGGAAACTATAGAAGCTTCAATCTGTTCACTTATATGGAACTAAATCAAGAATAAAAAACAAAGCATTCAGGGAAGATAATAGAATGAATATATTTTTGCTCATTTGTTATGAAATAATAGCTTCAATTAATTCTATTTATAAATTACTGTTAGTAACCTAAACTAAACCAGTAATAAGTCGAATATAATTCAAATTCCTGAAAGTTTGAATACCGAATAATTGTTTAATTGAGTAAAAGAATTTTGCTTTTGTAAACTTATATTGGAGTATGAACAAAATACATAAAGAAAAAGCATTATACAAAGAATAGATTCGAAACTTCAAGTTTGTCGTCCTTGCAAAGATACAAATGTTGGTTAAGTGCTTGCTTGTAGAGGTCAGGAAAATATTTGAAAAATCTTGGTATTAGTTTTGCAGGCAATTGATTCCCCTTCACGCTGTCATTCGCAGCCGCAATTTTTCCTTTATGATCTCCCTTATTTTGCTTTCAAGAACAATCATAAAAACTAACAAAAGTAGTTTAAAAAAAAAATACGTGGGAACGCCAAAAAGAGTAATTCGTCAGACAAAAAGCATAAGGTTGATAGAGCAATATATGATTAACAAGAATGTAACAAAAATGATAGAGCAATATATGATTAAGTTTTTCTACTATTTTCTTAGTCTTGTAATCCAAATCAAGTTTAAATCATCCAAATAATGACTTTGAAATTTATCTCTTCTTTGCTCTAACTATAGGTACACTTCTGAAAACCCATTGTACAAGCCTATTTTTTTGCAAGAGAGAGAAAACTGAAGTTACACAATTGATATGTTGAAAATTAAACTTTCATGTCAAAGACATGTGGTTTTATTTGGCTATAACTGATTTTCTTTTTCTACCACAATATATTTTCCAACTTTGTAATTAGTTAAATATCATGTAGTTTTATATAGACTTACTTCAATATTATCTCTTGCTGAGTCTAGATTTTCCCATCCTTTTGATCCCCTACTCCTTTAAAGACCATTTTTCCTATAGCTGTTAACTGCAGAAGGGAAGATCTCAATTTCATTTGATTACTATCAATGTAACTAAACATAGATGCAAGGAGAAAAGTGAATTAATGAAATTCGTGTCTTTTGGGTATTAGTGTGATTTATTTCTAGTGAAGGAAAAAAATCTCAAAAAATAATAGCAAGAGCGAAGGGGGGATTCATCTGGGAGCAAACTTAACCAGAATTGCAATAGTTTTACCTTGATGGAGAAGTAAGTTGGACGCTTAGGCTTCCTGACATTGATACAAGGAAGATCAGTAGAATATGGTAAATTAATGTTACGGCTATTAACAAAGTAACTATAGATAGTTAATTCAGTGGTTTAAAATTTACCAGCATTATCCTTGTTTTTTTACTGCAATATGAACTGAAAACGATTGATAAAAGGGTACAATTTCGGACCCATGTGAAACAATGGAAACCGAGAATAGTAAAAAAATAATAATTAATAAGATGAAATGAAACAGAGAAATGATACAATTGCTCTTTGTATGGCTTGTGACTTAGTCCAGTAATTTTGTACTCCTGGTTAGTAGGGATTGTTGTTATGTTTGTATTCTTCAAAATATGTTTTGGTTGAGTGGTTCAAATTATAATAGATTTTGTTTGCAATTGGAAAATACTCTTGATTAAAGAAGTGGTTGAATGTAACACATATGAGAGGTAGTCCATTATTTTTACACTTCTGCTTATCTCACTTGGTGCTTCTTCTTATGAGAAAGGCAAAGACAATACGCTTTCTTCTTCGTTTAGCTGGAGTTTTCTCTAATCTTAAGTTTGTCATACATTAATTCACAACTAATTAATTACATATGTGGAGTTGTGAAGTGTTTACTCACCAGGGAGATTTTTTGGATGGGTGTAGTGTATCCCCTTATTAACTTCAACAGTCGGGATGAAATTGTCAATGAACACGTGTAGGTTTGATTTTTTTATCCCAATTTTTGTAGCTAAATGTTCTAATAGCTTTGTATCAGATGGATCAAATTTTAGACCAGCAGGGAGGCCAGGCTATTTATCATCAACCTGAATAGGAGGAAATTATGAGTTGAGTTGTTTAAATTTTTACCTACAAAAGAATTATCATCTTCTGAAAATATATATGATATAGCAGATAGCACAAGTGTCACGAATTCTGAATTTTCACTGAAGATTTTAAAGGTACAGATTAGGCTACATAGTTGCTTTGATATATTAATCTCTCAATGAGCCAATTGCTTCACAAGAGAATTATCTATTGCTCAAGTATCAGAAAAAGGAATTTATATTGGCAAAACAATTTCAGCTTACATCACTATTATGAATTCGATAATGGTAATTTGGGCATTTACGACAGTCCACAATATTTGATTCCAGATGCAGCAGCCAAGGTGGCATTTTTCAGCTTCTTATAAAATCCTCTGCAATCAATTAGTCAACTCCTGCATTACTTACATAATAATTTAAACTATATAAAAGAAACATACAGCAAAATTTAAGAAAATATAGTTACAACTAACAGAGGTAAATGAAAATTCAACAAGATAAATTCGATAATTAGATTAAATAAAATTCATTTTTTTAACTTTCTTTCTTTTCCAACAGTTTCTAATTCATGTGGTTTTGTTGGTTTTCTTATTATTCCGACACAATTGAATTAAAATGGTTTAATTCTAGAACTATAAACAATTGAAACTAATTTTTGACTGATTTTATGCCATAGTTGAAAAATGAAAATACAAGTTAGAACAATTAATTATCATATAAATTCTAAGTAAATTGATATCATTTATAAACCCCTTTGTATTTTATGGAAATCCTGAATATCAGATTAGGAATGAAACTGTTAATGATGATAGACAAAAGTATATAGGTAAAATAATTTTTCAAATAAAGATTTGTTGTCTTACCTTATATTGTAGCTAAAACAGTTTCTTCAAAATTATAGCCAAATGAAGAAATATAAAAAACAATTAGAATCATGTTTTTTTTTGTTATACATGTCACTTAATTGTAAGAGTAATTTATGACACATTTGGCAGGGTGGTGTTCTTTCGCTTTTTGTTCTTGTAAAAAAATTTATTGAAAAAGCTACATTAAGCTGAGTTCCTTTAAAACTCTTTTTAAGAAAATAAAATAGTTTCAAAAATTATGAATAGATACAAAAACAAATTTTTCATCCAACCATGGAGACATGAAGAAGTGTTTTTATCCATGTTTTCATCCTTGGATGGAGGTATTTCTCCATGCCTCCAGGCTGGAGACACAGTGAAAGATGGAGGTGTCTCAACAAAAAAAAAGAAGTATGGAGGCACATGGAGGTGTCTCCATGCTCCATCCAGACGCAAAAAAAAAAAAAAAAAAAAAAACATAGTGCACCTCCATCCATGTTGGATGTTGGCAAGTCTCCTTTGCCTCCATCGAGGTTTATCCAAACCCAAGCTGGATGGAGGCAACAAGCTTGGATGGAGGCATTTTTCTATGTCTCTATCATTGGATAGAGTCATGGACAAATGCCTCAATTTATGGAGGCATTTCCATGGACGGAAGCATTTGTCTATGCCTGGATGGAGGCAAGGAGAAATGCCTCCATCTAGTGGATGAAGATATGCATGTCTCCATCCATGGCTCCATTGTTGGATGGAGGTATTTCTCCATGTAATTTTTTTTTAACTTGTTATATAGTAGTGTGTTGTTAGCCAGATGTGTGAAAGTCAAAACTTTACCATAAGAACCCATAAACAACTAAAGAATATATGCGAATCTTTAGAATAAAAACTCAAGACAAGCATCGATCAAGAAGTTCACAAAAGAGCTATACTGTTAACTAAGTCAATCACTGATGGTATCCAAAATTGATAGAACTTGTAACCTGCCGTTGGAGGCATGGAGGAATACCTCCATTTTTCCCAGGATGGAGGCATTTTTGCATGCATCCATGCTAGGATGGAGAGAAGGAGTAATGCCTCCATCCTAGAAGAAATGGAGCTTGGATGGAGGCATTTCTTCTTGCGTCCATCCAACTTAGAAATGGAGCTTGGATGGAAGCATTTCTTCTTCTTGCCTGCATCTAACTTAGAAATGGAGCTTGGATAGAGGCATTTCTCCTTGCCTCCATCCAACTTACAAATGGAGAGGCAAGGAGAAATGGAGGGGGAAAGAGAAATGCCTCCATCCAACTTAGAAATGGAGCTTGGATGGAGGCATTTCTCCTTGCTTCCATCCAACTTAGAAATGGAGAGGCAAGGAGAAATGCCTCCTTACCTCTATCGTTGGATGGAGGCAAGGAGAAATACCTCCATCCAACTTAGAAATGCAGAGAAATGGAGCTTGGATGGAGGCATTTCTTTTTGCCATCTAGGGATGGAGGCATTTCTCCTGGATGGAGGTAAGGAGAAATGCTTTCATGCAACTTAGAAAAGGAGAGAAATAGAGCTTGGATGGAGGCATTTTGGAGGCAAGGACAAATGCTTTGATCTATGTCTCCATTGGATTTTTCCATATCTCCAGGATGAAGAGACAGTAGAGGATAGAGGTGTCTCACGAAGGCGAAAAAAAAAAAAGTGTACAGAGACGGGGGGTGTTTCCCTGTGCGCACAGAGGCACATGTGTACACACGGAGGTACCTCCATCTAAGCAAAAAAAATTGTGGACGTAGGTACACCGTGGATGGATATATGGAGCTAGGATGGAGGGAAAGATAAATGCGCCTATCCAACTTAGAAATGGAGAGAAATGGAGCTTGGATGGAAGCATTTCTCCATACCTCAGCAAGGAGAAATGCCTACATCCAGCTTATAAATAGAGAGAAATGGACCGTGGATGGAGGCATTTGTCCTTTGATGGAGGCAGGGAGAAATACCTCCATCCAACTTAGAGATGGAGAGAAATGAAGCTTGGATAGAGGCATTTCTCCTTGCCTTCAATTGAAAACACCATTTCTCAGTTATCCTAGGTGGAAAAGATGAATCTAACTTATATTGTATCTACAAGAAAAGAACTTTAAATAAATACATTAAATTGATGGCAAAGGACAATGGTCATATGGTTTGAGTGAGAATACCTAAAAATTTAGAGAATAGATAGAGAAAATAAGATACCTGGGTTGCCGCAACTTGATAGTTCTCCAAGATGTGTGTGACAAGGTTTCTGGAACTTAGATGTCTAAGATGGCTGGAGAAGAAGCCAAAGGGAAGCTCAAATGTTTCGTAGAGCTTGGACGGAGGAATTTCTCTATGACTCTGTCCTTGGACGGAGACAAGGAGAAATTCCTCCGTCCACATGGAAAAATTCTTTGGACGGAGGAATTTCTCCATGTCTCCGTTCAAGGAAGGAGGAATGGAGAAATTCCTCCGTCCACTTTGGAAGAAGGAATTTCTTCATTCGTGCGTTCACAAATTTCTCCATTCTTCCGTCCAAATGGAGGAATAGAAATGCAACTTCTAATTGTATCAAACATTTAAATAAGAGGTCATTATATAAGATGTCTACTATCTATACAGAGAATTAGATAAATGGATCAAAAAAAAAAAAAATTGTGTAGGAAAGCTAAAGATAAAAAAAAAATAGACTTGGATCTTGTGGTCTTTGAGAAAAGGATGACTGAAAGCTGGTTGATGGAAAATGTAGACAGTTAATTATATCTTTATCTGGACTCTATTCCATAATTAAAAATACATCAATTAACAAAGAAAATCTTTTCTTTCAAAATTAAATAACAAAAGTAGGAAATAATGTTAAACTGGTTATCTTATAGCGAGAGAGTGAGTAACTGTATTGCTCATATCGAAATAAAATTAATTTGATAAATTAGTATTAAGTGATGGAATACTCAATGGTAAGTTTATATATATATGCAATGCTTCAAAGTAGTTGTAAACATGATAGCACTTAGAGGATATATAAGAATGACAATCGAAACAACAGCATACAGTTTAGTATTCCAAGGATTTTCAGAAGTTCTAGCATGGTTTTGAAAGATTTGTTTTAGCGGAGGCAGGGGTGGACATTGTTTTTACACTTTGGTTGAAGCTTTTTACAGGGTGTTAGTTGACAGTAAAATGAAGAAATACCTTTTAGGTAGTGGCTGCGTCGGGGATGGACGAATCTAACATGAATTTTGTAAATCCAATTGATGGATTTTTCTTATGCTTTGTTTCTTCTTCAACTTATCATCCTGCCAATTAAAGAAAAAGAAAAAAATTCAAACATGAAACTTAAGGTTGATTTTATAAAAATTGGAAAATTTTAGTACATCTTGTAGTAAGGTCTATTTGTTTCTCTTGTTGCAGATTTCTCTATTGTTTGTAATTTCCTTTCCTGCAATTTGTTTCCATTAGAAAAGTTCACACAACAGATCAATAAACAAATGATTCAACTATTTGCAATATCTCTGCTTCAAGATGAAATTTATCTATGCATTATTAGTGTAATTGGAAGTTGTAAACCCTGCATTTCTAAAAATAGAATTAAACACATAGATGTAGACATGCTGAAAGCACATAATTGCAAAATTAAAATCACTTGTGTGCCTATTAATATTTTCTTAATTCATTGCTCAATGTGAGGTTTAAAGGTTAAATTTAAATCTCAAGCTGATCAATCAAATAATTGTAACCGTGATACTTTTACCTTCATAGTATACGGAAATAAATTGGAAGTTACACCACCCAAATTCCGGCAATTGAAACGTTTGTACTAAACAGTTTCACTTCAGTTTACCGATGGTTACAAGAAATCAATAAATGATTTGAACGTCGAAAAAATTACACAGATGAAGTATATAGAAATCAAATTTATGGTCACTGTTGTGCTATGTTCATGTACAATTAAGAAAACACTTGAAACACTAAAATTCAGAAAGACAATAAACTCATATTAGAACATATAGAGAAGGGAGATGATCAGTGAAAATTAGAACAATATAAGCTAGCAAATGTTAGGTCATGAATTACCTCTCAAAGCTGTGATTCTATTGGAGTATACGTTTTGACCATTTCCGAAAGAATTTGTGACTGATTTTAGGAAGAAGTTTCTGGGAACACTATCATAGGTTAAAAAACCAATCAAGTATCTTGACAAGAAGGTTCTTCTACATTTGTGACTGCAAGGTGAACGTCAAAGAGTGAGTAAATATTGACCTTCATGGAAAATTCAACTTCACTGATTGATTGTGGCTTTGTTTTTTTCTATAATAACTTGCAAATATTGACATTCTAAAGAATGTATCAAGATTACAAATAAAATATAAAGAATATTTTCTCGATGTTGTCTTGGTTCTAACTAACCTAAAATGTTATTCTAAAATGTTTGAACATAATTTTGAAGTTATGGTACATTCGCTGAGAAATATATATAAAGATGAATAATCTTTTAATGTTCTAATGATACGAGATGGTGACAAGATTTTTGATGAGTAAAACACGTTCCTATAACAGTATGTTCATTGAAAATTATAAAGCAAAATCAGTATGCCAGAAAAAGCTATTTTCACAATATGATGAAGTGATTATAAGAGTTAAGAAAAGTTAAATAGTGAGATACCTAACAACAACAATCTTTGATGAATTAAACGTTTGTCCAACCAGCAATGTTTGGCTTGTCTTAATCTTTATCATTGAAGGTTCTATCTTAATATTTCGTGGTTGAATTTGTAGTAATTGTGTATTAACAATGTTAGAAAAGTAAGAAAGTGTACTTATAGCTTATAAAAATAATGAAGTCATTTCGTAAAAAACAACCTGTTTTTGATCTACATGACATGTACCATTATTTTGAACAAATTCTTGAAGCAATTAGCATGTCTTCACAATGGCAGAAATATTAGCATCATTGTTTGGATTAAAGAAGAAAAACAGCTGGCGGACAAAATTAGAATCTGGACCAAAGCACTGCCTGAATATGCATATAATAAACGAAAAATATGAAACGAACAGATTTTTGACAGCATCAATAATAGAGCAGAAGTAAGTATGATGTTAAAAGAAAGAAAGTTTTAATTTTTGACTTATTGTAATGACAAATTGAAAAACTATACATTTACAAAGAAAAAGGTGAGGGGAAACCTTGAAAATTCTTCAAAGGTTCTTTAAAGTTGCCAATTTCAAATTTGCAGCATTTCCAGCGATGGACCTTTTGGTGAAGCATACTGCTGATGGAATTTCATTAATGTACTGAAATTACAATAGTTCTTCCTGTACTGACATGAAACTTTCTCGCTAATACAACTTGTTCCAGCTATTTATAGACTATGAAGTTATGAGTTACGGCATTAAGGTCACTCTAGATGATAAAAATATTAAACCTCAATATATAGACAAGAAAGGTAATATTTATGTGAAATGAAATTGAAATCATTTTTCTAACAAGGTGAGTAATAGATGAAATCCTTCTATACGTGGAATAAAGATAATCAAATTATTGGAAAAAAAGAGAAATAATATAAGTTCTATCTAACTTGTGGTATTTTATACACAAATAAAACTTCCTGCAGACAATATCTCATAAGGAAAATCTTCACCAAGAAATGATGTCTTTATAAATTGTTTATCTGAAAAGTACATGACATTTATGGAAAATAAAATGTTACATAAGTCTTAGCCTTTTGGATAAGTGGAGCATATTGTGGATCACGAGGGTTGGCAAAGCTTGGCCTCCTTGTTTCAGGCTGTATCAGGTGCGGTTTTATCCTTTTTGTCATTCTCCTGAATAGGCTGAAATATTATGAATAGAGAAAAGAATAGAAAGAAAGAACAAAGAAAGACACTAAAGGATTTTTTTTTTCAGAAAAGGATAAATAAAAAGAATTAATATGTACCAGTGTTGAAGAATGAGACTATGAGTCGGAAGTTTTTCCAATTGAATTTAAGTCGAAACATTTTTTTTAAGATGTCGTACAAAGAAATCTTGATTCTTTGGAAATGTCCACTACCATCTTTCGTCTGTATAGAGTCATTTTGCCTGGAGAAACCAATTCAATAGGATATCCGAAAACGAAGCACTCTATATATTTTAGCAAAAAAACTCCACAATTTGGCCTATCAAAGAAAAAGGGAAATATTTTAATTAGAGCAAATCATGTATGAAATAAAAGTGAGGTAAGAAGTAAGTAAATAATATTTACCCTTTATTTGTACATGGTAAATAGGGCATGACTTCTACTTCCATTTGTTTGTTTCGATGTTTCTTTATAACTGGACTGATGGAAAGTTGTGATAGTAGTAGTAGGTGGATCAAATTTAATGTTGGAGTTGCATGATCTATGACTTCGGTTGTGGTATGAAGACTGTGGCTACAATCATATATTTGGAATTTCCATTCTTGTAAAGCCACGCGGTACAGATACCAATTGTTACCCGGATAGAAGCACGGAATTAATAAGTAATTACATGTTAACCATGGGCAACCATTTGTTGGGAAGGTACCATTCACATATTGTCGTAGATGACGAAGATTGACTGGTGAATCTCCAGTTGGAATGTCTTCATTTTTGCTTTTATATATTGTGTATTCTTTAGCACATTCAGCTTGAAATCCAAAATCAAGAATTGCATATTCTTTTGAAAGATTAGTGTAACCTTCGTTGATACGTCGCCTCAACAAGTTTAATTCCACGTCAATGTTCTAAGAATGAATAGAATATATTAATTGATGAAATAAATAATTATAAATCAAATATATTAAGTGTAATAAATGGTGAAGTAATATTACTAACCTTAGTAGTTATATCTTGTCTTATATCCATTATACTTTTCAAGACTTCTCTACTGTGGAGATTGCCACACCATTCATCAAAAAATGATCTGCATAAGAATAAAATAACTGAAATTAGTTTTAAATGAATGAAATTGAAATGCAAATATTTAAGTTCAATTGTTTACCCTGGTGGATTCTTTGATATCCAATCTCTAAGGACAATATATTTTTCCATGTCGTAATCTTCTAAGGTATAACTTTCAAATGCAGAATCTGCCCAGGATTTTTGACGTTTTTTGTTCTTTGTTGATGTTTCAACATGTTGAATCCTTTGTTGAATTTCTTCTGCTTGCTGAGATGTTGAAGTGTCCTTTGGAGTTACACTTTGTTGAGAATGAATATCTTTCTGGATGGAAGCCATGATACTTTCCATATTTGTTTTCCAGTCTGACATTGTATTGGTGATATTGGTATTTTCTTCATCTATGTAACTCTTCACCGAAATGATACTTGTATCTATGTAATTCTGCATGTTAGACTGCATGTCCTGATATTGTTGTTGTTGTGAGTGGTGTTGTTGTTGAAACAAGTTTTGTTGCCATTTTTGCTGTTCTTCAAATAAATGTTGTTGGTTGCAAAGGATGGCTTGACAGCGGTTTTCTTGTTGTTGAATAATCTTTGTTTCCAGATTGTTGCACAAGTCTGACACATTTGATACTACGTGTTGTAACATTTTCTCCATATCTTCTTTTGTGACGTAGTTGGAGCTAGAACTTTCGTCAGCTGCAGCATTGTAATTTGAGCTGGAACTTGGGCCACATGGAAGCATATTTTGAGGCATTTCTTGTGTCAGATTGTTTCTATCTTTATTTGCTATGGCATCCAATAGATTATGTTGATTGTCATCTGGAAGTGAAAGGGTTGTATACCATGCAGTCTGCAACTCTTCTTCTGTAGGGTTTAAAACTGGAATTGGTTGAATCTGTAATTGAAATCGTCAAATAATTTGTTAGAAAAAGATAAAGAAATATAATAGCTGATGAAAAAATATAATTAAATAATTTGACTACCTTTTCATTATCTAGAAATTGCTTGATTATGTTCTCTATCCAAAATTTATTTGGTTTCCATCTATTCATTCTTGGACATTGCAAAGTTTTGTATCTGCGTCGTCCAAACGTCTTTCCAATATGTGGGAAGGCTTCATATATCCAATACTGAGATAATTAAATACAAAAATTATGGAATTTAATATAAAGATTACAAGAATTAGATACATAAAGTATATTTGTATTTGTAAAAAATATATATATATATATAAACATACTGGAAAGCTAGTGGATATCCATGCAAGGCGTATTTACATTCATTTTGTTGATTTTGTTGTAGTCTTTGTGCTCTTTCAAGTGAAACTCTCATGAGAATTTAATAGCACAAAATATGCTTTACGCCCCCATGGGTATTCAAGGAAGTTGTCAAGCTGGTCAACCATACCTAGTGTTCTATAATCAATATGCCTTCCTGTTGGTTTTAAGACACATTCTACTATCATCACTAATCCAAGCTTGAATTTATCATCTTCGTCTTCGCACAGATGGAATACTTCATTCAGCATATTCATGGTAATTCTTTTGACACCAAAAAAATATTGATTTTTAAGACGAGTATTATGAAAGTCAAGTTCAATAGATGTTTCATGACATGGTAATCTGTGATAAGGCAAAATTCTTGTAGACCAAAACGTGCAAAATGGTTATCTAATTTTATCCAAAGCTCATTGTTTTTGCCAGAATGTATGACTCTCATTATGAACTCGTGAATCAATTTGCTGCTAAACTGTTGGTTTTCTTACTGTCTATAAATTACTCCATTTATGAATGCATGAAAATTGCCACACAAAGCATATTGGTCAGAATTGATAGAATCTACGAAATCTTTTATGTATTTATAGTTGGGGAACTGAGTGATTGTAGCTGAAAACCACTGTCCTGTAGGTAATATGTATTCCAAAGACATCTGCATAAATCAGAAAAGCAAACTATTTAATAAGTGTGAAAAAATAGCTCTTACATAATAGTAAATGTTAAAGTAAAGTCGCCAGTTTGGTGAAGGAGGAGAAAGCTAATGATATATTCTGTAGAATAATCTAAGTTATAAGTGGAGTAAGGAGCTGTTTTATCTAGAATTATAATATGAATCCAATGGTTAACAGACTCATACAGTCGCTTTTACCTTTTTCTTTTTGGATGTTAAACAACGATTCTGGAATAGATAATAGAATGGAAAATAGAATCAAAATTCATGAGGTCTAGAAAAATCTTGAAAACAGGAAGCATCCGTGGTGGTACGCGGATGCATCATTATGTTGATGTTTAGGTTTATGGATGGAGATGCAAAAATGTACCTATGTGAATGGATGGAGGTATTTGTTCGTGGCTCAGCTTACCGATGGAGACACGGGAATATGCCTCCGTGCACGCTTTGCACGGAGGTGTTTGGTCGTGTGTTGGTTTATGGATGGAGATGCACGAATGTGCCTCCGTGCACGCTTTGGACGGAGGCATTTGGTCGTGTCTTAGTTCAAGGCTGGAGACACACGTATATGCCTCCGTCCACTATATATGCTTTCGTGTATTCTTATGCACGGAAGCATTTATGGGTGTCTCTGTTTAGGGACGCAGACAACAGGGTGTGTCTCCGTCCGGTGCACAGAGATGCGAAAAACGGTGCACAGGGAAACCTGATGATCAGAGGTTTATAATATAGCCATTAGTGGTTCTCGTGTGAAGGGCGTTCGTTGTGTATCTACTCGGAAATACACTGTGTTTTTAGCACTGATAAATTTACAAGAAGAAAACCTTACTTTTTTACCGGCGATGGGATGACAGCAATTGTAATTTCGATATGCTTCGGATGAAAGATTATGCACTATATGGGTTCCACGGGAATAGTAATGGATTAGTAGAGATGAAAAGATAAAAAGAGTGTTTAAGTAAGTAGTTGAGTGGGTAGGTGAAATAGTTAATGTTGAATATTTATTTATATTTAATTCACAATTTTTTAAAAATAAAGCCTATATGGAATGATTTTCTTGTATTCACTTTTTTCTTAATTTCTCCCAACATGGAGGCATTTCTCTTGCCTCCAAGGAGAAATTCATGTATGTCCATCAAAGGATAGAGACTAAGAGAGTTTGATGGAGGATGGAGGAATTTGTGCAGATTTCCATCATTAGATGGAGGGTAGAACAAATGTGTCCATCCAAGAGATTTCAATGGAGGAATTTGTCCACACTTCTATCTTTGGATGAAAGCTAGAACAAATGCCTCCATCCAAGCTTGGATGGAGAGATTCATGTTTCCATCGAAGGATGGAGGCTATAAGAAATTTGTCCATCTAAAAAGGAATTCAATTGTTATTCATTGGTTTTAAGTTTTAATGGAGATTAACAAATATAAAAGCTATAAATTTTTTTGTTTATGTAACTAATTATTTTAATTAGTTGGTTGAAATTATTGCTGTAAAATTGCAAATATCATTAATTTCAACATAAGTTCCTTATGAAATACAACGATGATAAAAGATATATTTAATAGTAAACAAGGTTCTTTTATATATTTCAAAATATGATAAACTTTATCAGATGAGTTATGACCCATAAACTAAAGGCATGTTATTTTTTTACATCAACTTTATAGAAAAGTTGAAAACTAAGTTACAAGTCAAAAAGTGCCTTGAAGTTTTTTCCTGCATGATGCTACAAAGTAAAACAAAAAGCTGTTGAATTGATTCAAATGAAAATAGCAAAACAAGCACTTGAATCTTTTAGGTTGTAGCATTCATGCTGTATCCAAGACTATGGTTAGTCCAGTTTTCCTTTCTCCGCGGCAGCATCTTTTTGTGGATTGGTGGTAATGTTTTTGGTGACAACATCCATGTTAGCAAGAGTTGAACGTTTGTAGGAACATCTTTTTGTACGTCGTGGTGAGATGTCAGGAATATCGAAATGTTGTCATACGCAAGGCATGTAGATTTTACGCCTTTATCACTTGTTTCTTCTATTGGATGAATAGTAGCAGAGATGTTGTCATCGCAAGGCATGGAGATTTTACGCCTTTATCACTTGTTTCCTCTATTGGATGAGTAGTAGCAGGTGATGCATCAAGCACAAATACAAGCTCATACTTGTATTCGGCAGTGTTTGGTTCCACTTGTGTCACCTTCATGTAGAATATATATTCTTGTGCAGATTCTTCGATGTTTAAATCATTGCCCTAAAGATTTTATTTTTTATTATTATAATGAATAACTAAAATAAAAATATAAAACAAGAATAATATGTCTTACCTTTTTTGAACAATTCATTAAACTTTCAGCATCATGCTTCAGAAGTATCTCAGCAGTTTTTCCAATTGCATTCGCAATCAAGATTCCACTGGTGTCTTCTAGCTGAACGTTAGCAGTTGCTCTATAATAAAAAAAACTCATTTTATCATTTGAAGATCGAAACAAGTAAATATATATCAAATTGAACAAAATATAGTATGTATTAATAAACTATGTATTTATTATTACCTAGGAACAGCCTTAGAAGAAGGATATTTGCAATAGATACAAGCAAAAGTTTCGCCATAGATGCATGGTGACTTTGTTACGATTAACACAAGACATATACCGTAGTTTTGTTTCCTTGCTATGATAGTTGCTTTGGCTTTAATCCGAAGTATTTGCATTTGTTGAAATATTGATAAATAAACACAAATAGAATAAAAAACATAAATGAATAGTATTCATATAATTGAAATAAATTACCCCTAGTAATCTCCCTTTTACATTCTGTATTTCAGTGAAATTCTTGTCGTTTGGAGAAGACAGTTTGGTTGGAGTGATCGTAAGTGATTTCTCCAATGTGAATTCATTCAACTCTTCAATATGTGCCTCCACCCTTGTATTATTATATATAATTTATCAGCGTAACATATTTGATAATATATATGTAATGGAAAGTATATGATAATATTTTACCACATTCGAAGGTCTGTGACTCTGTTAAATGTAGCATCTATGAAAAACGTGCTGTTAATTTTTGTTGACAATGTAAGACCTGCAGTTTTTTATATAGATTAACATAAATTTTTCATGAATAAAAAATAATTACATAGAAAGGTTTAAGTGGTTACCATTGAAAGATGAAACTTTCAGGCGGTTGGCTAAGATAATAGGTTTCTTAACAATTTTTTCTGCAATGAGAACACATTCCTTTTCAACATAGCTGTCCCACATCGTTAAGATAATTGTATTGAAGTTTTTATCAATCAATACAATATCTTGTACATATGTTTGGTTTCCATATCTTGTCTGAATGAGACGTTTTGGCTTCATATCAATAGCAATAGCAAGGATGCCTAAATAATATTATATATAATAAGAAACCAATAGGTAATAAAGGAGAAAGTTAAAAGGAAAATAAAAGGTATAGATAAAAAAAAATCTAAGGATTAGAAACCTACTTATATCGTCGTTTGAATCCATGTATTTCTCGAGTTCATTAAAAGGAGTGAATGTATATGTCGAGAAGAGGAACTCCATATTGTTCTCATTCAATTCCTGGATTCGAGTCTTTCCAGTTATTGTCCATTGAAAATCACCATTTAAAGCTTTGTATTCAGGCTTGGTATCTTTCACAATTGCATTGGAGATAAGGTATGTTTTGCCTAAGAGTAGCTCATCCTCAAATGCACTGATATTTCCATCATATAATGTTGTATGTACCATATTTCCCTATTATAGATAAGGAATAAGAAATGAAAAATGATATAAATATATTAAGTTATATGTTAATATTACAATAAATTATATGAAAAATATTTATGAAGGTGTTTATTATGAAATACACTTTATGAAAGATATTGATGAAGGTATTTACCGTGAAATCCATGAGGACTATATTTTGATATTTGCTATTCTTGTTTCTTGCTTGTTTAGGAGACATTTTCTCGGCAACAATTACTTTTGTCTGCCAGTTCTTTTCAGTTGGATTGATATCTGAAATGAATTTGTAATTCTCTGTCATCTTCTTCAGTGTTCAGTCTTCAGGGTTAAAAAAAAATTATGAACAATATGAAATGAGTAAATAAATAAATATTGAAAACTTATATAACATCAAGTTATTCATACCTTCTGTGGAGTGCAGGAATTTTTTTTCTTAGTGTAGAAGTAAATGTGAAGTAGCAAGGTACGTATATATATAGAAGTATTTCTAGATCTTTTTTTATGTAGATAAGATTGAAAGATAAGAAAGATAAAGTTAATCTTGTACTTTTTCCTGAAAATATGGGTCTAGGTTAAGAAGTTAGAGAGGAAGTAGTCAAAGTTATCAGGGTACAGCAGAAGTATAGATTTGTATATAATATTGAAGGTTTTCTGACGTGTTGTTTTTGTGATTTGATTGTCTGCAGAATTTATTTTTTCTATAAATTTTTTCTTAAAATGGAAGCGAAAAAATTAGCTTAACTGGTTGGAAATAAATACAAAATTTTAATAGTAAATGATTGAAAAAGAAGACGTGTTTAAAAGTAAAGTGTTGTGTTAATTAATTTCTATTCTATTTTTTATGTAATAACTTAATATCTTTCTAATAAAATTTATTGAATTTAATATGCAATATTTTCAAATAGATGCAAATATGTAATTTTTGAAAGCTTTATTATATAGATTTTTTGTTGCATTTAGTTTATCCTCTATTTTTCCTAGTATGGAGGTATTTTTTCATGCTTTGATCAAAGGAAAATAGTTAGGAGAAGTGGAGGCAATTTTGAATGCTGTTGTATGTTTTATGTTGTCCTTGTCCAGTAATTGAGATATGTAAAAATGTTTCTGAAGCTTTTTCTAATGTTTAAGCTGTTGAGTTGTGATCACTGCAGACACAGAAATTATTACTTCTATTAAATTTAATGTACAGTGATGAAAGAAAAAGAAATGCGAAGTGTGAATCAGATATAGAAGTCTTTAACAATGTTAACACGAGAATGCTGTTGTAATTTAAATATGGTGTAAATGTTGCACAATGAAAGTAAAAAAATGAAAAAATGAGATGTAAATGGTAAATAATAATCTGGATATAGACATCAAATATAACTTGGATAAAGTTATACACAAAACTTTTATGTAGTAGATGAAGATATAAAGAAGTGTCTTTATTTAATCTTTATGCGGTTTCTATTCAATGATGGGGATAGTTCTTTATAGTTCCAACCTTGGAGCTATGTAGAAAAACTCCATGCACTGGATGGAGAGATGGACAATTACTTTCATTATTTTTAAATAGAGATATGCTATACAAATGTATTTATCTAAAGTTGGATGTATTTTTTTGTCCCAGGATGGAAGCATTTTTTCAAGCCTCCATGCAAGGATGAAAGGATGAGGAAATGTTTGCATTTGTTCCAGGATAGAAGCATTTCTTTCAGTCTCCATCCAAGTATGGAGGCATAAGAAAATGCCTTCATTTGTCTCAGGATGGAGGTATTTGTTTTTGGCTGCATCCAAGTTTGGAGGTAGTAAGCAATATTTGCATACAAGCTGTGTCTAAGGTTGGATAGAAGTAGAGAGAATTGGTTGTTTTATCTAGTGTTTTATCTATTGTATAGAAACGTGTTTATATCTCTTCATTTACTTTGTGAGGGATATATCTGTGTACCTCCAGGTAGGCAAAATTAAAAAAAATTATAGAAAGAAGTACTTCCAGAGTTCCAGTCATGATAGAAGTATTTAAAATCTGAAACAGTTACCATTGTTTGCTCTAATACTATGTTAGAAACTGCAACAAGCTGAACTAAACCTTCTACATGAGGAACTATGGTTAAGTATTAAACACATGCTAAAAGACTTGCATAATCTACTTGAAAGTCATTCCTTCAAAATATATATTCTGATCAAATTAGTCATCGATAAAAATACCCTATTCGTTTTATATTGGTCATTTTCTTTCCATTAATTACGGGCTGACCAAAATGCATGTTCGAAAATTAAATGACAGTACGTAGCTAGAGCAAATTTGCCACACTCCATAGGAAGAAGCAAAGTTTGCATACAAGCTGTGTCTAAGGTTGGATAGAAGTAAAGAGAAGTGGTTGTTTTATCTAGTGTTCTATCTATTGTATGGAAACGTGTTTATATCTCTTCATTTACTTTGTGAGGGATATATCTGTGTACCTCCAGGTGGGCAAAATTAAAAAAAATTATAGAAAGAAGTACTTCCAGTCATAATAGAAGTATTTATCCTTGTCTTGATCCTTGGAGGAAGGGATGGAAAAGTGTAGTGAATGGAGGCATTTTGTTATTGGATGGAGGCAATCCTCAATGCCTCCACCTCCATTGAAGAATGGAGGCATGGAATATTGCTTCCATCCAAGCTTGGATGGAGGCAATCCTCCACGCCTCCATGCTTGGATGGAGGCATGGAGAAATGCCTCCATCCAAGCTTGGATGGAGGCAATCCTCCACGCCTCCATGCTTGGATGGAGGCATAAAGAAATGCCTCCATCCAAGCTTAGATAGAGGTATATTCCATGCCTCCATCCAGGATGGAGGCACAACCAAAAACAGAAAAAAAAAACTTATAATGAAGGCTAGACTGTGCGAGAAAAGAAGAAAAGAAAAATTGAGTGTTAAAGCATGATATCTTGGAGCCTCTATCAAGGATGAAGATACAGCAAAAAAAGGAAAAAAAAAACTTATAATGAAGACTTGACTGTGCAAGGAAAAGAAGAAAAAAAAATTGAGTCGTAGAGCATGATATTTCGCTCCAAATAGAAAAGATAAAAAGGCTTTTGCAAAGTAAACATTTTTTTTTTTGAAAAAGTAAGTTTAAAATTAAATCTAGTAATAACTAACTCATCAGAAAGCTAAATGTAAGATACAGTATGAAAGATGAATGTTGGTTTATGATTTTAAAAAAAGTTAAAATGTATCCAATGAACTATTGGTTTGCTTACACTATTTCATATAATTTATCTATGATGTTAACCAAGATAGATTATACAATAATTCTATTAAAATTTAACTCCCATAAATGGTTTTAGTTAAGAATAACATGCAGTACAGGAAACGTCCTTATGAGATTCTTATATATCTAGCAACCACGCAAATGAAGTTTTTTAGAAAGGAAAAATCCTAAATTTGGAGGTCCGAAATTAACTGATGTAATGGTCACTAAACAGATTGTAGCATGCATAATCAGCCAAGTCTATTACTGAGTATAATCTTCTTCTAAAATAAGCCATATTTTGGTGATAAAAAACGCTACCTCCTATAATTTGTCTAGTATTTTTATTTAAATAAGGATAACTACAAAAACATAAGGTATTGAGTAAGGAAGAAACTTAGTGAAACGTTCCACCAAGACTTCGTTAAATTCAAAGAAATATGAACAGTATACCAAAAATGTTAAACTTGTATTTTTTATGACAAGAACAATTATTCAGTTAACTGACCTGAAACTTGGATTTTTCTTGATTGTTTATATAAGCAAGTAGTTTGTTTTGCGTCATCAAAGCTTCATCGACATCCTGTTCAATGGAAATTGTAGTAGCAAAAAAAAAAAAAAAATTAGTAAAATAAAATAAAATAAAAATACTATACAACTGCTTTTTGCAAAGCCATTACTTAATCCAGTAATTTTGTACTCTTGGTTATTGTTAATTTCAAATTCTTCAGAATAGGTGAAACCTCAATCACTATCTTTTTGACTAAACTGGTGTTGTGTTTCTATTAAATCCAAAAAATAGAGTTCTATATCACAGCATTTATGATGAAAACTGTACTTGCATGTTTTATTTAAGTGAAGGGTCAAAGATAAACTATGAATCTCATTGACGACAGCTAGGCTAAAATGTGCATATCTAGTCCAACCATGTGATGCATATGTTATGATTTCGTGGGATATCTCCAACTCAGGTTCTTTCATTCATAAATAGGCAGTAGAATTAAGAAAGACACGATTCTGTGTAATAACTTGGCCTTATGAAAAGTTGTAGTAGCAAAAAAAAAAAAAAAAAATTAGTAAAATAAAATAAAATAAAAATACTATACAATTGCTCTTTGCAAAGCCATTACTTAATCCAGTAATTTTGTACTCTTGGTTATTGCTAAT